>JAVGVS010000108.1:545000-581930 GCA_032718565.1 Distichodus sexfasciatus
ATGGCTAAAACTCTGCTAGCGTGTGAGCGATGAACACAAACATATAAAAGCGTGTTTACAAATATCTGCATATATGTAGAAACAGGCCCTTAGTCATGGAAAAAGGTCATTGATGAATATTTTTGGCAGAAACTATTCCAGAACTGAAACAGATGGTGCACTGCAAAAAATTAAATCTTAACAAGCCAGAAAATCTTAAAAAGCAGAAATAGATCTTGGTTTTTTTTTTATTTGAAGAATAACTGACTTGACTAGACTTGTATGTGTGAGATAAATAATCTAATTTAAGAAACGTTGGCTACAATTATCTTATTAAGAAAAATGGACTCATTATAAGAACTTCTTAACGATGAAATAAGAAATTTAATCAAGAGAACTGAAAGGTTCTCATGCTCTCCACTACGAGTTGATTAAGAAATTCCGCGACAACTTTGCTTATTTTAAAACACAATGTATTAACAAATCTTCTTGTTTTTTAGGAGACCTTTCTAGAAAAAATTTTTCTTATTATCATTTACTTTTTCTTATTTTCTGACACTGATTTTTGCAGTGTGGAAGGTTTAACTTGTGTATAACAAAAACGTACTATATAGCCAGAAATATGTGGACACCTGGCCCTCACGTTTATATGAGCTTCTTGGGTATCTCACTAAAAACTGTAGAGGTTAATCGATACTTGACTTCTGTTTGCGGCTCTAACAGGCTCCCTTCTGCTGAGATCATTTCCTCGAGATTTTTTGAGTGCGTTGTGCTCAGTTTGGGCTCATTCACCCGACATGTGTGAGGTCAGACACTGATCTTGGATTAGAAAGACTGTCTCATAATGGGTCTTCTCATTCAACACAAAAGTGGTTGGGTTCGGGGCTCTGTGTGGGCCACTGGATTTCTTCCACTCCAAAATGGGTCAATTTGTCTGTGTGACTTGTGCGTTGTAACCAGATGTTTAAACAGTTGAGCTTCCCTGTTTTGTGGCTGCAGTTTGGCAAGTCAAGAGTTTCATTTCAGTATCTGTGAAAAATCCACAAGAACATGCTGGGATGGGTCTGGTGTGGCGTGTCTTCAAACACTGCAAGATTTTGTGGAAAGCCTCCCAGAATTGAGGAGGTATTGTAACCACAAGAACAAGAGGCAGCTGTCCATTATGGGACGTACAAGAAGGTCATATATGCATATGATGGTCAGATGTCCTTATAAATTGGCCAGTTCAAAAGTAATTTAGTTACATTACACAATATTTAATGGTAATGAAACAGCTGAAAAATATTGCAGAAATGGGGAAAAGCGTTGTATGAGTGCTTGCCATGTCATACGCTGCAAAAAATCAGAAAATAAGAAAAAGAAAAGGATAATAAGAAAAAAGGTACCAGAATCAAGCAAAATTACACTGCCCGGCCCAAACAAAAGTGACCACCTGGATTTAACTAAGCAAATAGGTAAGAGCCTCCCTTTGGATAATTACTGTATGGATGAATATGTTTCATCATTATGTGCCCAAAGAATGAGGTCAGCTGACTGCACCTGAATATATACTGAATGAGTTATTATTCCATCAATGGATTTTTCTTCTAATGTACAGGCACATTCAAGATGACAATGCCAGGCTTCGCCGGGCTGTGAAGGAAGTGGTTCAGGAGCATGAGGCCTCATTTTCACACATGGCTTGGCCACCACAGAGTCCAGACCTTAACCCCCATTGAGAATCTTTGGGATGTGCTGGAGAAGTCTTTGCGCAGCGGTCCGACTCTTCCATCATCACTACAAGATCTTGGCAAAAATTAATAAGAGCACTCTGGGCCGAGAGTAAATATTGTGATATTGAGAGCTTCTGGTATGCCACAGCCAGTCGTGCTGTAATCAAAATAAAAAGGCGGTCAACAAAAATATTAGAGTGTGTGACTTTTCTTTTGGCCGGGCAGTGTATCTGCCAATATAGTGAGAAAATTTATCTTGTAAAGGTCTCCTAAAACCAGAAAAAAAGTCTTTCCATTTTTCCATGTTTTTAGTTTTAATAATAGATTGTATTCTTAAAATAAGCAACGTTGTCGTGAATTTCTTAACTCGTAGTGGAGAGCATGAGAATCTTTCAATTCTCTTGACTAAATTTCTTATTTCATGTTAAGAAGTTCTTATAATCAGTCAAAATTTTTTATAAGATAACATAATAATTATGCATTTAGCGTTTCTTAAAATTAGATTATTTATCTCACACATACAAGTCTAGTCAAGGCAATTATTTTTAAAATAAAAAAAAAACGAGATCTGGCCCCAAGATTAAGATTTTCTGGCTTGTTAAGATTTCATTTTTTGCAGTGTAGGCATTCCGAGGCAGCCATTTGTAATATAACTGCACATTTTGACATTTTTAATGCACTGATGAAGGTTGTATGTAGAAAATACAGCAAACATTTAAAAAGGGTAAAAATTCTTTCTCATCTCAGAAATCTCTGGTGGGGTCTTTAGCTCGATCTTCTGCAGAAGTTGCCGCCTTTGAGTTTGACCGATGGGTGCTTCAAGATAGCCGATATCATGTGATAACACAATGTGGACTGTTGCTTTCTAGAAAAGACGTAGTCCACCAACACAATTTGGGTGCTGGGTGAACTTTATGTATATGTTTATTTCAAAACCCTCTCCAGATATAGCTACTCACCGCATGGCCATTTTGTTCCTGCCCTTTCGATTATGCCGATAGTCTAAGCCAATTATTTCGCTTTAGCTTTCTGACGGCTGGTTGTGATTTGAATGCTACAGAATTCCGTACAGTTCACATCGGCATTTAGCGTAGACCGGTCTCAATGATTTAAAGTGATTTTCATTTTCCGTTCCGATTCTAAACTGGTCTCAGGGCAACGTATAACATGCAAACGGCGCACACATTTTCTCGTGATGATACGTTGTGGGAGCGTCGTGGTGAAAGGGTGTGAGGTGGTAATGTATGCAATGAGTGCACGGTACTGTAGGGCAGAGCGGCTCAGCGTACACACACTGGCATTACCTGAGCTTGACTTCAGGGCAGGGTGCTGAAAATAGGGCAAGTGAACGCTAGAAGATAAGAACTGAATTGCTCCAGAGGGACTGTGTGTGTGTGTGTGTTCAGCCAGCCTATAGACCCTGAAGGAAGTCGTACATGCAGTGTGCACTGGAAGGAGGGTGTGTGTGTGTGTGTGTGTCTGTGTGAAAGAAAGAGCAGGCTCTTATAACTAGTGTAACCACAGCCCCGATCAGCTTATTTGCCCCTCAAAGGCACAGCCTGTAGATTTTAACTTTGCCTCCCTATATAAAAGCCCTTCCTCCTATTTACACACCACCATACACACTCACACATTAACATGACTTGCACACACACACACACACAGCAGCCTTCGGCTCTTCCCACTGTGGAGGTGACCCTGGCACTGGCAGTGTGTAAGCATCTTCAGCAGTGTTAAACCACGGCTTGTCTCACTCAGCTAAGCTGGGCAAATCCCTTTTCATATTTTGGTGTTTTTACTCCCACTTTGGGGTGAATTGTTCTAAAGCTTATGTAGCTGAACGCTGGAAGTGTATATATATATATCATTGGTGACTCTACATGAGATTCCAATTCCAGACTGCCAGGCTGGTGTTGATGTGATATATCACATATACTGGATATATTTTGGCTTGTTCCATATGTGATATAGTAAATGACTATATGGTGAACGTTGAGTACAAATCCTCCCGTATTAATATGAACCAGACAGCATGTACTGCTTTCCAAAACGCCATTGCATCTGTTATTCTGTACAAAAAGCAGAAGTAAATGTGTAAAAACGCATAAATGACATTCTTCATGATGTAAATGTGCTGTGTGGGAGCGACTCTCATGTGGAATGCCATCACTCACAAAAATGCTCCAGTTCAGTCGAATCTTCCCTTTATTACAGACAAAACTCATATTTTAGCTGATAAATATCAACAACCACCAGCGCTCTACTCACAATACGGCTGTTCACTTGATATTTTCAGTGTTTATCTGAATACCCGCGTCAATTGGAGCTGACCCAGCGATGCGGCTCATGTGATGTCATGTGATTGTGAGAAATGTAATTCACTCCCAGAAACAGAGAATATATCGTAATATCACATGGCAGGAGGAGTTATGTTCCCCCTCCTCCTCAAGGGGTTAACGGCAAGGACTCGTA
Organism: Distichodus sexfasciatus; assembly: GCA_032718565.1. Lineage (NCBI taxonomy): Eukaryota > Metazoa > Chordata > Actinopteri > Characiformes > Distichodontidae > Distichodus > Distichodus sexfasciatus. The sequence goes on from JAVGVS010000108.1 coordinate 549,164, forward strand.
TCTCCACAGAGACCAACAGGCCGATTAGTGAGTGTCTTGTTAATGGCTTTTTGGGCCTATAGTGTAGGGTGACCCTAAATTCTGAGGATTAAATTTTCCCATTAATTAATTGTGATGATTTAAATTTTAGGGGATTTGTGCGGTGAGATGCTGCTGGTGTGTGCTGTGTGTGTACCGAGAAACCTCAGAAATATTGGACCCCTGTATCTTTGCCCTTAACTTTGCCAAAGGCTGTCCGGTTTTTACAACTCTTTCAGTGTTATATTCAGAATTAAATTTGCCACAAAGTGAGTACTGTAGTGTCCAAGACAGCTTTAATGTGTTGCTACAACATCATGCAAAACCCCTAAATGTGTGGGACAGCTTGGTGACATTGGCGACTGGATCGAGCAGCGGCGTTGGTGGCTGTGTTCCTGTGCCCGTGTGAAAGGCAGGCAGTTTTAAACATTCTTTATAACGTATCATGGGAAGAAGTGATGTGTTGAATTTGCTAAATAAATTAATGTTTTATGATCCACTTTTTAAAGTTGTCATTTATTTGACTTAAAACCCAAGACATATGTCTACCTGGGTTTGAACCCCCCCTCTGGTAATAAGATTTGCTGATCAGAGAAAGGTCACCGGTTCAAATCCCAGGACCGGTAATAGTACCACTGAGGTTCTCATGAGCAAAGACTATCTAGCTTACTACTTGGGGTGCCCATAATATTTCCTTGTGCTCCCTTCCACGGGTCCAAATGCAGAGGTCACACATTTGGTTGTGTGGTGCACTGTATTAACATGTGGTATCATTCACAATGACAAATAATCCCTCCTTTCCTGTAACTTGATATGAATATATCATTGTGATAACTGTCATTTGCAAGATAAAACAACTACATTTAGGTTTGATGGGTAATAGAATAAACACTTTGCTGCAGGTATTTCCAGCTTCAACAGTGCCAAAAATTTTGAAAATGATGTTTTGCCAAAGTTATGGGTAAAGGTACAGGTCTCCTATTTGTTATGGACAGCAATCACGTTCATACTTCCGCTAGATGGCTTCTTTGTGGCATATATAGTTTTCCTGACTCCAGTCATGTTTCGTGGAAGTCACTGACATCCTGCTTCAGAAATCATTTGCTGTATTCTGCTGGGCATTTTTTCCTTCCAGAAGATCCTGATTTTGGGAAGGTGCAGCTCTGTTTTTCTCCTTGGCAGTTGAAAGATGTGTGAGTGTCAATCATTTTTGGTGAGGAAATGTGCAGATGGGGAATCGTCTCATAGCATCTGTAGAAGGACAGAGACTCATGGATCGGTTTTTCTGCATGCTACTGTAGACGAACGTTATCAGTCCTTTGCTGGAACCTTCTCCTCTACCTCTCCTGCTTCGCCGCCGTGTCACTGGGTTGCAGGAGGTTTCCAGAGATCTGTGCATGGGTTTCCACAAGGACGACAGGCGAGACCCTGTTTCTAGGAGACATGGTGGAGAGTGAGAATGTGTTCCTTGGCTAATTTTAGGTGTAATATTATTATTTTTTGCTTTAGTATCTGGGTGAATCTAAATGTGGGCAGCTTATCTGAGCTACTTAGCATGAAAGAACAACCTTGTCTATGCCTCTGTTTTGTCTTCCTCTCGCCGTGCATGAATCTCATGTTAAGAAGATGTAGAGTCACCTTTGAAAGAGCCGGAAACAGGACACCATTTTTTGACACCATTTCTTAGGATGCCCTGAAAAGTTCATCAGCTGCTGTTTGACTGGAGAGTTTCGTGTTTAGAGTGTGAAGTCTAATGTACGCAGAAAGCACGCCGCCTAACAACATATAGAAAGCAGTGATGTTTCCAGATGAAGCAGAATGAAGCCAACATATTTTTGCACATGCATGATATTTCCTACGCCACTGAAGGTTTATTATTGTCGGTGCACCCCTCATCTCTTCATGCTGGTGTAGTTGAATTTAAATATTAGGAAATTGTCATGTGGGTGCCGTGTGGTAAAAAAGAAAAATATAATGGAGGACAGCGCGGTGGCGGATAGATGGTGGTTTTAATAAAAGAAACACAAAACAGGGAAAAAATACTCAGTTGCAGGTAACTCAAACTGAAGCCAGGACTGGAGAAAAACTAGAAAGCAAAGGACTAGCGTGCTCCGCTGTGGCACAAATCCGAGAACACGTGCTCTCCAAACATCTCTGTTCAGGAAAGAACCACGAGGACAGCCCCTGTCCCCAGCTGCTGGGAAGCTGAAAGGATCAAGTTCCAATGCGAGAAAGTCCAAAGCGAGGCAGTAACCACCGAATAGTCTCTCAATGAGCAGCACGAGCCTGAACGGAAGAGACAAAGGCAAAAATGTGAAGCGGAAAAAACAAAGCGAAATCAGGACCCGTGATTCAAATCGACACTCGAGAACTGGAAACCACCGACACCAGGTATGAGGGAGAAGAACACAAAGAAACACCGGATCAAACCGGTTAAAATAACAGAACGAAACAAGCTAATGAACTAATAAACCAGTAGGGACTCAGAACGTAATCATAACCAGGTGTTCAAAATAATAATTGAAACCAAACTCGCGATCTACTTCATCGGTGAACTACTAGGAAGGGGGAACACAAGTGTACACAAAACCTGGAAGTGGGAGCGATCTAATCGAGAAGTGAACTACTAGGGAGTGGGCACGAAGTGTAGACGACAGACCCAGAAATAGTAGCCGAGCTGAGGAAAGTGCACAGCCATAAAAACCTGGCGTGAGCTATAAACATGAAGGAGGACACCCGACACCTGATCCCAGAGACAGACACCTCCCAGACTCCAATACTCTGGGACCGTGAGCATTAGCACGGCGTGACAGAAACGCATTATTGTAAGAAATGTAAATGACATCAGTCATGTAAAAGAACATCATTTTATACACCTGTAGTAAAATGCAGGGCTGGAGTTCAAAAAATCGATTCACCGATCAATCGCGCCAAAGATTCTCGTTCGAAAAATACGATATCGATTCAAAAATTCGCGGATTGATCTTTTCCTGCGGCTATGCACTACTTCTCGCGACCGCGCAAGGAGAGCTATAAAAACGTGAGACCGGCGAAACCCAAACCAAATAGAGCCATGGCTGAAGCTGCTCCGCTCAACTCACCGTCTGGCCTAATTTTATAACCAAGCAAAACTAGTTTTGATGCAAAGAAATCTCTAAATAAATCGAAATCGAATCGAGAATTGAATCAGATCATGACCTTGTGAATCGGAATCGAATTGATTCAGCATCAATACCAGCCCTAGTAAAATGTGACATGGTGCTCAAAAGCCTGACGCCAGAACATCATGATATTCAGTGCCTTTAACACTTAAGCTTTCGGCATAACTCTAATGTTATGTACTGCAAATAAAAGTCATGGTTTACGTTTGTTAGCCCTTAAAATATACCAAAATTTACTGTCCTGTGTAAAAGTCTTGAGCCGTCAATTTTATGTGTTTTTTGAGCCTGCCACGCCTTTTGTCTTCCACTTTCCGGCTGTCTCAAACACACTGTACTAAAGAATAGAAAATATTAAAATAAATGGTAAACTATGTTCCTAAGTAGGTGGCACGGTGGCGCAGGGGTTAGCGCTGCCACTTCACAGCGAGAAGGTCCTAGGTTTGAACCCCGGGTCAGCTGTGGGGCCTTTCTGTGGGGCTCTTCCTGTGTCCGTGTGGGTTTCCTTCAGGCGCTCCGGTTTCCTCCCACAGTCCAAAAAGCATGCACTATAGGTTAATTAGCGACTCTTGGCTTGCTCATATTTTTCAGAGCTTCCATTTATTTATCAGTTTGCTTTTTTATGTCTTTGTTTAGGTCCCTCTCCGGTCGTATAGTTGGCGGGGTTTGGTGGTTCTTCACCCTCATCATCATCTCCTCCTACACAGCCAACCTGGCTGCCTTCCTCACCGTGGAGAGGATGGTCTCCCCAATAGAGAGCGCTGAGGATCTGGCCAAGCAGACCGAGATCGCCTACGGAACGCTGGATGGAGGATCCACCAAAGAGTTCTTCAGGGTGACACAATTTAACCCACTTTCCTTGTGTTGACTCGCAGGAGTGGTCTCCCTCTTTTTAATGTGTATGAGTCTGTAAAATGAAATGCAAATTCAAAATGGAAATGATGCGCTGATGACTTACTGCGCCTCTTTCAAAATGCAAATTGAAAAATTAGCATTAATAAAATTCAACTAGCAGACAGGGTTTGGGCCGACTCGACCTCTTAGGCCTGGCGTGTGCTGTTTGAGCCCCACTTGCCTTTTGCTCACATTCAGTAATAGTGTTATATTCTAATAAGTTAGAGGCTGTCAAAGTGGGAAGTTTAACAGTGTAGCGTGTGAGCCACTGATCAGCTTACAGCAAACTAAAGTAACATTAATGCGGTGAAAAGCCTAATTTTTCTATCCTTTATTGATTGCTGGTTGAATCAAATCCAAATCATATCGGAGCAGTCGTATAGCCATTGAAACGTCGTCCATTGAATCAATATAATATCGCAGGGTGAGGAAACGGGAGATTTACACTGCTGGTGTTTTTGTATCTCCAGAGATCGAAGATCGCGGTGTTTGAGAAGATGTGGTCTTACATGAAGTCGGCCGACCCCTCCGTGTTTGTGAAGACCACCGACGAGGGAGTGATTAGAGTGCGCAAGTCAAAAGGGAAGTACGCGTACCTGGTGGAGTCCACCATGAACGAGTACATCGAGCAGCGCAAACCCTGCGACACCATGAAGGTCGGCGGAAACCTAGACTCCAAGGGCTACGGAGTCGCCACTCCCAAAGGATCTGCCTTAAGGTAGCGTCCACGTCTTTTCCTCTTAAAGCCACACGCCTTCTGTTCATGGTTTTACTTTGCACTACGGCCTTCATGCCTGTTATACTGATTACTAGGGCTGGGTTGAAAAAATCTATTCACCGATCAATATCGATTTTCGTTCCAAAAATACTATATCGATTCAAAAATTCGCGGCTCAATCTTTTCCTGCGGCTATGCACTACTTCTCGTGACCGCACAAGGAGAGCTATAAAAACGTGAGACCAGCGAAACCCAAACCAAACAGAGCCATGGCTGAAGCTGCTCCGCTCAACTCACCGTCTGGCCTAATTTTATAACCAAGCAAAACTAGTATTGACGCAAAGAAATCTCGAAATAAATCGATATCGAATCGAATCGAGAATTGAATCGGATCATGACCTTGTGAATCGGAATCGAATCGATTCAGGAAATCAGCAACGATACCCAGCCCTACTGATTACTCTGCAACAGGTACTTATGACTTGTTTCTAAACAGAATAGAGAAGTATGTTGATTTAAGGTGGCCACACGCTTCAGCTGTTGTCAACAGTAATGATATTGGTTTGGGGATAAAAAAAAAGATTGTTCTCGACATTTTGGAGAGAGCCATAAAGTATATTTTGGGGTTTTTATTTTACTTGTTATATTACTGTGATTGGTTGAAAACAGATCAGGAAAAGACGAACGCACTGAGCGTGAAAAACGAACAACGAAAAACAGGTTTCAAATTGCTCGAAGAATGTAGCCACCTTTACACTTTAAGAAAATGTATTAGACTTATGACTTACACATTAACCATTCGTTAACTCTAGAATGAGCTCTGACTTGTTTTTCTAATGTATTTCTAGCTAGTATTTGTTAGCATGTCCTCAGTAAAAGCTTTATGTTAGCATGAACGCCTGATTGCTAGCTGCAGATGAAATTCGAGTAACTTGACATATCTGTACCTCTTCTCAGGAAACACTGTTTTATCGTTCCTCATGAAAATGGTTACTGTGTTTTTGTGGTAATGCCACACCGATGCTCTGTGTGCCCATAATTCTCCCATAATCCACACCATGGTGTCCATACATCCCATAATTTCTCTGTCAAACAGTCATAAGGTCCAGCCAAACAGCTCGAAAACCTGGTGTTGACAGAAGCAGGTGTGTGTGTGCTGCTAAAATAATCCCAACGCTAACACATTGGACTCAGCGTCTCACTGAGAAGAGGCAGGAGAGAAATAAAAGGCTGATAAACAAACGCTCGGACGTGTTGAAGTGTCCGGACCCAGCTGATTCTCACTCTGTATAAAATCCTTTAAACTTATAGTTTGACCTGACAACACATTTAGCTGTTTTTATGTATCTGAAGTGTAGGACTGGTCAGATTAGACATTTGCTTATTTGGTCAGTCCTAAAACAAAGCTGATTATGTCAACAGGTGAGTGGAAACTTGCACCCCAGAGGGGGCAGCACAAGCGGTATAACTTGAATTTTCAGTCCTGGATGGTCGCTGTCCAGCTGGTTTATCATCATACACCTGGTCTCAGTAGATGCTCACCAGATAGGATAGAGAGTCTCTAGGTTACCGGCCCTTCAGAACCGGAATTGTCCACCTCTGCTTTAGATGATTGAACCTCCAGGATACCATCTGAAGCTGTAATGCTCTCATAAAACAACAAAACTGCCATATTTTCTGGTACCACATAAAGTGTAACTGCTGCTGTGCTGCTGGGTAAATCTCTTATGTTCAGTTATACCCAAACCAGTTGGGGCAGTTGGTAGTGTAACAGAGATTTTGGCCCGTGATCGGAAGGTCGGCGATTGAAGTCCCGGACGAGTAAAGGTACAATAGAGGTACTCATGAGCGAGGTAACGTCCCTGGGCACTGCTCCCTGGACACTGCACATCAAGTGCCCACTGTTTTGTCTGAATTAATAAAGTTATTATGAATCTGATAAGCAGAGGAAATTGGAAGCAATGACAACGTAAAAATATCTTTATGGGTGCTTTGACCTCATTAGTTCTAATGATGATTATTACTGAAAACAGACACTAATTAGCCAATTATGGAGCAGCAGCAGTGGAAGTGATTGTGAAATCCTGATGAGATGGAGTAATACACATTTTCTTGATGACTAAGAAGGTAAATCAAGCGTAATGAATTCCACCCTGCATCTGCATTTTGCATGAAGTTATACGTTGGGCGTATGTTTCTGTCAGCTGTAAGAATTATGTCAGTATTCTCTGTAACGAAAATGGACAATTTGGTCAATACGGTTCAGTTCCATTTAGTGTAAAGCTTTTCAAAGCTACTCCTCACACTGATTACATACAGTTAACAACAGACACAGGTAATATTACAAAATATACTAAACACATTTAGACAGCGGAAGTACTACAGAGCGAGGAATACAGCAATCAGAGTGACAGCATATAACATGAGTATGAGAGCGCAGTAGCTAGGGGTGGGCGATATGTTGAATATACTTGATGTATCTCCGCTTGTTTCTGTGCGATATCGTAAATGACTATACCGTGAATATAATATTCTCACGTTAATGTTAAACAGACAGCATGTACGTCACTAAGTTTAGCTTGTCAAAGCAGAGCGCTCACTCCTCCGCCCATCTAGAACACTCTCCTATCCCCTTGTTACGTGCTTGTAGAAGGCACGTGTGTTATTTTTTTATCCAGTGAAAATGAAGATTGACAGCGCCTCGGCGAATCAGCTGTCGGACTGGGGCGGTGATTAGGCATTTATCTACATACCGGAGCTGCAAGATTGGGGCGAGCAGCTTTTACACAATCGTCGACTGTTATTCTGCGCGCACAAATAGAAGTAAATGTAAACGTGCATAAATAAGATTCTTCGCGGTGTAAAGGGGCCGTGCGTGGGCACTCACGCTTGCGATGTGGAACGCCCTCACTAACAGAAACGCTCCAGTTCAGTCAAATCTTTCCCTTTATTACAGACAAAACCCATATTTTAGCTGATGAATAACCAACCAGCGTTCTACTCACAATTCAGCTGTTTACTATTGTTCCAGATGCACATCCATCGCATTATTGTGAATCGCGGCGCATGGGATTGTGGGAAATGTAGCTCTCTTCCAGAAAGAGAGAATATATCGAGATATATATTGTATATCGTGATATAGCTTTAATATTTCGCAATATTTATTTTTATGCCATATCGACCAGCCCTAACAGTAGCAATATCCAGTGGCAAAAAAGCCAGTAATATGTGGAATTATTGTTAAGCAAAGTGACAGTACATGATTATGAGCATGGTGTTCATGAACTCAGCAGGTGTCTAAAGAAAGTGTTAAATGTGTTTTCAGGCCGAGCTCTCTCTTTAACTGGTTTTACCTTCAGCAAAACTGTAAGATGTTCGTCATGATCTGGACAGGAGGAAGTTCCTAAATTTATGACCTTGTGCATTTAATCATGACCATGTCACTCATGTCTCCTCGCCGCCTTATTCCTCATAACGTTTTGCATTCCACCACAACATTTGTGTGTTTTCTCCTTTCCACCCTGCCTGTTACTCTCCCTGACACAGCAGCACATCTCGGAGATTAACGATCCTGGCTGCGGTCCCAGCATTCTGTTAGTCACCCATAAGCTGACCCCTTTCCCACCCCGTGCCCGTCTCTCGGGGCGAGGGCTCTGAAAGGGTTCAAGGGGTTTTACTGAGAAAGACAATGTTGGCCAGGAGCGCAGCAAACCCACGGCCCGCTTGCTTTCCTTCCCGGCGGCGTTCTCTGCCGTGCGGTGGGAGGGCTTCCCCGTAACGGAGCGGAGGCGGGAGCCCACGAAGATCGGGCGAGGGTGGAGCTGGCACATTAAGAATGCTCTGGCACGAGCCGCAGAGAACATTTCTGAAGGAGAACGTCTTAGCGAGCGCACCGGCACAACCTGTAACGATTATGTGGCAGCTTAACGGAGCGGTAATAGATTTCTTTTCTAAACAAATCCTGAGCCTTCTGGCGCTGATGAAGAGTCTGCAGGCCAAAGGCCATCGTTATTGCGCGATAAAGACGCTCAAATCCAGAGCATTGCTAATGCCTCCTCCTCCTCCTCTCCCCTCGCCCGCCATCCATGTCTTGCTTGGTAAAATCTGTCACACTTTTTTGGTCACACTGCATTTTTATGACATCACACAGCACAAGACAACTAAAAAGGTCTTGTAGAGACAGGCACATGGCCAGATCAGTCTTTTAAGTTACCTATTTAGCTTTTATTTGTATTTTATTTTCACTTGCTTTACTTCAACTTCTTTAAGACTCACTTTTTTACTTTCCTACAACCTCTGCCTCACTGTCCCATTCTCACCACTGACGCTGACCCTGATTATTTTATTATCATTTCAAGAAACCCAGTAAACCTGGCAGTGTTAAAACTGAACGAGCAGGGCCTGTTGGACAAATTGAAAAACAAGTGGTGGTACGACAAGGGCGAGTGCGGCAGCGGGGGAGGTGATTCCAAGGTCAGCCCCAGTATGAGCTAATCCCAGCGGGTAAACCACCGCCACGGTGGCGGGTAACCGGCGACTGGGGAGCCCAAACACTCCGGCACCGTCTCCACACACACACCCTCTCCTTCATCATCAATCTACATCAAGCTACATCAATCTCAAAATGATATCAACAGATCTTAATGATATTTACATATTAGCGACTGATAGAACGCATATTCAGATACACACTAATTGGTGTTGACCACATGTGTACCGAGTGTTTCCGCCTCTTGCCGGTTACCCAAAGTGATATAGTAATACACATCTTGCAGCAGGGAGACAGGCAACAAAGCTAGATGGAGTATTAATGCATATCACTTTGACACTGACACTTTATTGAGACTTGTGATTGTGCTGTTTCTTTTCCCCCCTCCTTTCTTTCATTCTTTTGTAGAAATGTAGAACACATCAGTACATAAATGTGGGTGTATGTTTTTTTGCTTAAAAATGCTCAATAACATAAGATAACATGAGTGATGTTATTTATGTTATATATCCCCGGTTGAAGAATCCCCGTTAACCTAGCGGTGTTGAAGCTCAATGAGCAAGCCGTCTTAGACAAACTGAAAAACAAATGGTGGTACGATAAAGGCGAGTGTGGAAGCAAGGACTCCGGAAGAAAGGTCAGTGCACGTGTTGGTGCTTTGCCTCACTCAGAGAACAGGGCTCAGTGCCTTACACAAGGCCTCTCCCATCCCCTCTCTACTACACAGCACTGTCTCCAACCTGCCATTTACCCAAACACGGCTCGAAACGTGCCTCACCTCGTGCTGTGTGTCCCCTCACATTCCCAAAACGCTGTAATTCACCGCACTGATGCGATACTACCTGATGACTCCTGTCACTAATATTAAAGGTGTCTGTTCTTCCAAATGTGACACGCTACCACAAGGACCATAATCATTTATTTTATTATATTTACACAAATTAGATAGAAATTAGGCTACTTTGTTCATTTACAACCATACCTCGCTGTGAAGAGAAATGAGACGCTTTTATACATTTTATAAACCATAAAACTGCGCTTCTGTAGTGTTACAGCGTATTAGTGGATGCTCTTCCACTACCAGTTAAAAAGCCATATGCGACATTTATTAAGTACAGTGTGAGTCAAAAGGGAGCTCTGTGCCTTTGCCCATCACTTTAGCAGATGTTGACCAGTTTTCAGAATTAATTTACTGTAGCAGTCAGAATCTAATTTTCATTAAAGTGATTGTTACACTGAAACATGTAGCTACCATACCTTGAGTGACAATTATCACAAATAATAATATTTTCATATCAACTATGTAGCACGGTGGAGCAGTTCTTAGCGCTGCCATCTCACAGGGAGGAGGTCCTGGGTTCCATCCTGCGGTCAGTCGTAGGGCCTTTCTGTGTGGAGCTTGCATGCTCGCCCCGGGTTCGCATGGGTTTTCTCTGGACGCTCCAGTTTCCTCCCACAGTCCAAAAGCATTAGCAGTATAGGTTAATTGATTTCCGCCTCGCACTCGTAGTCCTGGAATAGGCTCCGGTCACCGTGGCCGCGATACTGCACGTTAAGTAGAACTTTGGTGTGTCTGTACTTTACTTGACTATTTATTTTTGTGCCAGCTTTTAACTTTTTTAGCATGAATATCTGTACTTTCCGCTTCTTACATGTTCAAATCAGGCTGGTTACTCTTGTTTGGTTTCATTTAAATGAGGTTTATTAGATCATTTTGCAGCATTTGACCCGTTCCGTATCAATAATGTGCTCCATCCAGACAACTTGACTGATCGGTTGAGGATTAAAAATGTAGTAAACATGCACAGAAAAGGCAATCCCATTGGTGTGTTGGGGTTTGCACATGACGCACAACACGATAGACACGATAAAGAGAGAGAGAGAGAAGCTAAAAGCAGGCGGCAGCTCAGTGGGAAATGATGTGGTGATTGAAGTGCAGAAAGAAGCTCAGCTCCACCACATTCACTTCAGTTGAGTTGAGTTTATTTCTACAGCGCTCTTTACAGCTCTGTAATATTTGTTGTATGATGTGTTTAGGATAGAGGTGATCATCATGTATAATGATGGTAATGATCAATGCAGCTTTATGTAGCTTCATGTGGCTCTATTTTTCTCTACATGTGCTCTACATAACGCTTGGACATGGAGTCCAGTCAGCTTTGCCCTAAAATGATGGGTTTGTCGTTCACAAGGGAACTTTATACTTTGATACTTGAAGTATGCTTTACAACCTGTACTTTTCGCTTTAACTTGAGTAAAGAAGTCGAGTCAATACTTCAACTTTTAGTCTTTTTAAACACATGAATCTACACTTCTACTTGAGTGAGTGATGCGTGTACTTTTGGGGACCAACCCTGGGCAGGGGCCAACACACCGTAGGGCACACACACTCACACTCACTCCTTGTGGGGCCAATGTAGAGTCATCAATCAACCTGTAGTGCATGCGTTTGGACTGTGGGAGGAAACCGCAGCACTCGGAGAAAACCCACGGCAACAAAGAAAAGCCTTACGACTGACGCGGGGGTCGAACCCAGGACCTATCCACGACGCCACCATGCTGCCCCTATGATCATTTATTGCACATTTAATTCTGAAGGCATTAGTGGAAAAAAATGTGAACAATAGACAGCATTTGCAAAAGTTACAGGTCTGTTGTTTTGACTCACATTGTGGACGATGCACTTTTGTATATTCAGATGATGTAGAGGATGCCCGTCTTGCGTAAGATGTAAGCGTAAAGTGCATTCATGTCATTTATTAATTTATTATTAGCCACATTAAGCCCAGCCCAAGACCAGCCACTCTCTTATCACTCGCTCGTGTTCTACAGCTCTGCTCACCAGCTGACCGGTCACACATAAAAGCAGCTTTAAAGCCGTTGTGCTTTTGCCCTTGAGTAAATGAGAGTTTGGAGAACAAACGCTTTTTGCGGTGACGCTTCACCGGTCACTGAGAGCCGTGCTGCTGCCTATCTTTGTCCGTGCCTCAAAGACAATGTGCATGCTGTTGGATGAGACTCCAGTGCGGTCACCAGGCTCATGCATGCCACTGGCTCCCCCCCACCACCCCACCCCCTATGTGATGCCACGGCCAGCGGGGACAGGGGGGCACGATGCCCACGGGGCACCGCGGCCACGACAGCCCATCATATACCACACTTTATACAATACGCTGTCGTCCTAATTGAAGTTCCCCAGACAGATTCTCTCCCCCCTCCCCGATTACGTAGAGACAGAGAGAGAGAGAGGATGAGTTCTAACACACTGACTGTTTCAGTGATGGACACAAATGTCAGTACAGAGAACCAAAAAACGTCTGATCACACTGTCATGTCCTAGAGAGTGAGATGTGATGTTATCCCGGCTTGTCACTTGTGCATGAGTTTGCATGATTTCGACAAATGTGTAGTTACACTGTGTTCTGTTTAATTGATGTTAGTAGTTAAAGCGGCAGTTTAACGGCAGCCCATCGACGCCGTGTGCACTGTAGATCTCTGTGTCTGTGCAGTTTGATAGCTATAAAAATATGTAAGAAGTAACTGCATTAGTAAATGTGTGTAGTTGTGTGTGTGTGTGTGTGTGTAGCTGTGTGTCCTGTGTGTGTATCTGACTTGTGTCTGTACTCTGCAGGATAAGACCAGTGCCCTGAGCCTCAGTAATGTGGCCGGGGTTTTCTACATCCTCATCGGAGGACTGGGCCTGGCCATGCTGGTGGCTTTGGTCGAGTTCTGTTACAAGTCCAGGATCGAATCCAGAAGAATGAAGGTGTGTGGAGAGTGCACATCATACACACACACACACACACAGACACACTGCATAATACAGCTCTTAATCTTTTCCAGCCCAGCATTTTCACAAGTTAGTTCAACACGTCTGACTGATTAAAAATAAGTCACACTTTTATTTCTATAATTTAATGAAATGTTTTTCTATTAAATGATCCTAAAAAGTAGCTGACTCAATTGCTATGAATCAAAAATTATTTTAAACAGAAACAAATAAATGACATCTGAAAAATATACTAATAACTGAAAAATATTGAACGTTGAACTTGAAATATAAACTTAGATAAAATGTTGATTTAGCTGTTGATCATTTCACAGATTTGCAAGACAATAAACACATAGGACCAGTTTCCCAGACACTGAAAAAGCTTAAGCCTAGACTATCTTAGAATTTCTGTGGTGAATCTCCATTGTATCTGCAATTTAGTCCAAGACTAGGCTTAATCCATCTTCAGGAAAACAGCCCATACAGAACCATAGAAATAGTGCACATATTATTAATCTTCCACTTAGAGTAGAAAATAGATGTTAAATATTAAATATCTTGTGTTAATGATCCAAACACATTACATAAGCAGCTCAAGTTCAACCCACAGACAAGAAGAGTTACAATTAAGTCTCTAAAATTATTAAAACTGAACTCTGAGTCAAGAAAGGAACCTCTGTAGCTTCGCTCACAACTGTAAACTCATAACGTCTTCACCTCACACGTGTAGCTACAGCACCTTGCAAACCACAAAAATTTGTCTTGAGCGAAGTGCCACTGAGTAGGAAAATATCACTGTTTGTGATCGTGGTTATTTTACTAGGTGTTGTAGCTGTACTTTTAGGGCCTGTGTCCACCAAACACGCTGAGAGCGGTCAACACCTCACTTCCGTTCTCTCAGCGCTCGTCGTTGCACGTTACAGAAAGCACCATCGCGCACTGCCGCATTCGTTCCTATTGCAACGCGTTTCTTTGAGATCGCTAGTTTAGCTGACAAGATGGAGACAAATCACATCTTGGCGTTAGTGGCAGCGTTTGAAATGGATTCTCACACGTCTTCAAGACCAGATCAGGTGCATGAAATCTTCTCCCGCTGCTTCAGATACGCTGCCATTTGTAGTGAGTTCTTGACGGTGTATGCCCCGCCCCTTCCTCCATTTTGATTGGCTATCAAGAGACAAGTGACATTGACGAGCGCAGCACTGTTTTAAAAGTTGAACAGATTTCTACTTCAAACGCTCTGAGACAAAAAACGTCTCCACCGCCACTCTTTTTTCCCCTGAAGGCACTTAGCGGCCTGTACGCTGACGCTCATAGGATTCGTATTAAAAATATACACGGCCAGCAGAAAAAACGCGTTTGGTGGACACAGGCCCTTAAGGTGTTTAGTTACTGCTTGGCAAATTTAATTCTAATTTTGAAAATGGGTCAACATTTACCAAAGTGTGGTTAAACGTTTTGACTTGGTGTATAAGACATAATTCAAATATATCGTTTAGATAAAAATGGAAAATAATTTCGCTGATCCATAGTTTGGTGTAAGTCCGACCGTTGGCCGAGTGCTGAGAGTTTGATTGCTGTCACACGCTTCCCTCAGACAGGAGTGTGTTTGTGAGGAGAGTTGACGGTGGGCGGCTGTGATACACTGAACTCTCCTACTGGTTCTGTTTCTAATCCTGGAGCGCTCTTCCTTCAGCTGCTTCTCAGCCAGCGACACTTCTTCAGGAAGCGCAACGTGCTGTGCTTTAGCCTCGGAACCGTGCGATGAATCATCGTTATATTTTATACCAACCAGCGGAACAAATGGAAAAGCCATTTTGTCATCCAAAACCCGGTGTTGCTTGTGTGCGACAGCCGTTAGCGCAGCCGTTAAAGGGATTTAATTGCAGGGCCACGTTACAACGCAACTAGGTCATTAGCCGGCTAGTCGTCAAACGCTATTTATTGCCGAATCTCTAAGTGTCGCGTGGCTTTGATCCTCGCCCGACGATAGCCGCGCCGTCTCCGGCCCGACCTAGCGATTGCGTAACAGCCGTGTTTAGAATATCACAGCCGCAAATCGCCGCTGCTAGCAGCCCAATTAGCCGCCACTAGTCTGGAAAGCTTAATCCTTTTCATTCCACTGAAGTGTGCTGGATTTGAATCATTTATTCGCCGAGGATCTACGAGCCCGACATCCGCATCATTAGCCGCTGCTTCAAGCCTGCGGGGTTTCATTATGTTAAACTAATGCGGGTGAGCGAGCGGCTTCTCGGCTTGTTCCTCTTCTTTTATTATTGTTGTTATTTTTCTGACTGCCGAATTACGGCGGGAAGCCGCCCACGTTGACGGAAAGACTGAGCTCAAGTTGAAAAACGACTCCACATCACACGCCCAATTTATGATGGAGGCAGTAAATTAAGAGTAATTAGTCTTACTAATGCACAATATACGTAGATTAATTTCATCTCTAAATATTCAAGGGTCTCAAATGGTTGCTGTAGGAATTTAATATCCCGTATCTGTCTACGCTGGGGAAAAACATGGTGTGACTGTGGATTTTAAGATGGTAGTGTTGGGTACTAAGACGCTACTGCAATATTATTATTTTCCTCAGTAATAATTAGAGTAAATAATTACATGTTACAGGACAGTAATAACATTATAGTTGCTAATCTAGCTAACACTGAACACTACCAGCAGTGAGCCCCTGACCAAGACCTTTAACCCCAGCTCGCTCCCCTGTAATTAGGACATGGAAGGAGACTTAAACTATGAGCTGAGTATAGCTTGTCCACTACTCCACTGTGCCAACGCTTCACTCTTGCCCTTTTTGTGTTTTTATTTTTATTTGACACTTATTCACTTATTTTTAACCTTGTATTTTGTTGTGCTTTTGCTCAAAATGCGATTTTAAAACGTTCAACTGCACTACATGACGTGTTGTTGAGGACTCTTAAATAATAAATGATATAATAAATACATTTTAAGGAGAATTCTTGTTTAGTTTTTAAAATATATACCTGAAAAATCATTATTGGTTTCTGAAAAATAATATATAGGGTGCAGCTTGGACGCACATAGTAACCAGAGCCTCCAGGATTACGTCAGCGAACTCACTTTCTTGTTACGTTTAGAAGATGCAGGAAACGTGTGATGAAAACTAATTTACCTTTAAAAATAACTAACTATGATTAATGGTTAATTAAAATAATAGTGG
Organism: Distichodus sexfasciatus; assembly: GCA_032718565.1. Taxonomy (NCBI): domain Eukaryota; kingdom Metazoa; phylum Chordata; class Actinopteri; order Characiformes; family Distichodontidae; genus Distichodus; species Distichodus sexfasciatus. Next base: position 565,412 of record JAVGVS010000108.1, read on the forward strand.
TTTTGTTCCCTTCTTTTTAACTCATTTATTTTTAGGAATCATTATAAAGAGGAACAAAATCGCAAATTTTTCACCAACTTTGACTCGCTCCCTCAAATTCTTTGAAAGGCTGCCGCAAACTCTGGCATTTGTGGCCGCAACAATCTCAAAAAAGGCCTGTGAAATCCTGGAGGGACTGCTCAACACTTTATTTGTATAAATTTCCACCTTTTTAAAAGAGCAGTAATCAAATCTTTTGATTCACAGATGAGATCTGTTCCTCCACAGTTCCATCCTTCCAAGGCATCAGTTCACTGTTATACTTGTGTCCAGACTTTTAGCTTCCAAAGTAGCCCAGATTGTGTATATCGTGCAGCCCAACTGACCAACCAAAACCAGTTTATCTGAGAGAAAGGCATGATGACGATCTGGACTGTTGACTGTTGATTGTTTCTCACCAGCCTTGTCTGCTTGAATGTGTCCCACACAGCAAATCATCGACGCTGCCATGCTGGGCTCCAGTCTTAGCCGAGTGGGCAGCGGGGGGGAGAACGGCCGGGTGGTGGCACACGACTTCCCAAAAGCCGCACAGACTCTGCCCTGCATGGGACAGGCCCCGGGCCTCAGCACCACCGGCATGTAGCCGGGCCCCGTGGCCCCCGATGCCGTCAGGGTGGCACACTGGCGCGACGTTCGCACCGTACGCTGGAGAGAAGAAGAGCCGATCGGACTTAACTGACCACACACTCCGGACTCGTGAGAGGGAAAGCAGGAGGGGCTGAAATCTTTTCTAATAAGACATCCTCTCCGTTTTTTTGGGAAGCCCTCTCTGGTGCAATAAGGAGGTATTTTGTCTGAGATGTCATTCTGTGGGGCCTGAAATAAAACCGAGGCTCTGCACAACTACGAGAACCACTACTTGCACTATGTCATTTTGTCTGGGTTTGATTTTTCGTTTTTGTGTTTTGACGAGGGTGAAGCTGTGACCTCCCTGTGTGTTTTATCATCAGTTGCGGAGTCAGAATCTCAATGACAGCCTGCACATTGTCTTGACGTTCTCTGTTGCAGAACGAAGCGTTTTCTTTCAAAGCAAGTCCTGCAACTGCTCTGTATTCTGACATGAGTTGCTGTGGTAAAGAGTTTCGCTTCAGTTGCAGGAGTTCAAAAAAGGTCTTCCTCCTTCATTTAACTCATCGCCCAAAAAACCCGCTCTCCCCAAGAAAACAGGAGTTTAACACTCGGGCCTGTCCTAGCCTTCCGTCTGCCCCGGTGAACATGATGAATCACCTGCTCGCAGTCTGAGCCGAGATTAGATCGAAGAGGAAGCAGTTGAGAGGCAGAGAGAGGGAGAGTTAAGACAAAAGACAGCAGAGAAGGAGGAGGGTACCTGTTCGGGCCTTTTTCAATCTGATGTTTTCATCCCGTGCTACCTTCTGTTTGTTGTTTACATCTGTATGCATGTGTGAGAGAGATTACACACGTGTGTCCATCCCATCGTGAGTTGCAGGCCGAGGTGAAATCCTCAGAACTATTCCATCGAGCTTCTTTTATGGAGTGTGTTTTGATTAGACGCAGGAGAAGATTCAGCCATAAACCTGAGACATAAACCGCGTCTCCTACAACCTGGTGTTGAGCAATGCTGTTTCAATAGCTTGAAAAACCATGAGAGACATTCCCGATATCTCCAACACCAGTTGCTCAAGGTTTTACGTTAATTTGATGTCCCTGGCAGATGCACACTCACAAAGACACACACACACACACACAGGACCCCCCCCCGAGGACTCAGCGATGATCTGACTCTTGATCCAACTCTTGAAGACGTCACATTTTTACAGAAGAGATTTTGTGGATGGTTTAGGGTCTAACGTCCTGCAGCTACAAAGAAATGTAAGACCTCTTCAGAGTCGCCGCTCTACTGGACTTTCTACTGTTACGTTCCACTAGTGTGACACAGAATGACCGGAATGTCATTGTAAAGCATAAAAAAAACGTCTGCCAAAACAGCAATGTCGCACGGGGCCCTCGGCGCCGCATCTGCTCTGGGTCGACTCGCTGAGTTCCTCTGGGCCCTGAGACGTCGCCTCCCATCTATACGTTTCCTCTATAAACTCTGGCACATCGCAGAGACATGGGCGACTACAGTGAGGCTCATTTTTATACAGATTTGTTAAAAAAGAGAATAAAAACCAGACCTTAATATGACGTGGTACACTTGTGCTTAACAGCGAATGCTTCTTATGCTTTTCTTGTTTGGCGTTTAATAGAAAGTTCATTTTAGAAAAAATTATGTTTGTTTTTTGGGGGATATTGACAGTATTTATGGTGGATTTTTTTGTCCTGTGTATTGCTTTCATTTGGTTTAAAACAGTAGTTTCCTTTTCAGAAACGGACAGTTTTGCTTTTTATTCAGTCTCACGAAATACCTTTCAGAATAAAGGAGTAGGAGTCAGATGAATTCTGAGGTTGTCAAAAAGAAACGTGTTGACGAGGATTGCTCTGAAATAAACTTTTTTAACCACCCTGTGGCTTTGTGGATTATAGCTTCTCTCTCTCACACACACACCACACACACTTACATTTTCAGGCTTGTGAATCAAGCTGATTTCACAGTAGTGATTCTACCACAATTGCTTTTTTTTTTCTTCTTTTTTTTTTTTAAATCTCCATTTCAGACAGGATCGTGTCTGGGCTCGGCTACATCTTGGGGTTACGCAGTTCGCTTGAGCTCATTTGCTCACTCCTGTGCCGTTGTGTTTCTTCCCCCTCTCCCCTACAGCTCAATCTAACAGGAGAACAGATGAATTTATCTCCACCGCTGCACTGCACTGATATAACACAACTATTCACAGGACCTTTGCGCTCCACGGGTTCGGGCCGCTGCCGCTCTCAGCGCCGTATCGATCTCAATAAATGCCACATTTGTTCTCTCCCTTTTATTTCCCCCATAGGCCTGGCCTTTCCAGGCAAGCGGCGCGCCTCGGAGTCAATGATGAGTCTGTCTGAGGGAGTGGAGTTGTAGAATGTTCCACGTCTTTATGGAGGTGGCTACTTCAGGTCCGTTGATTAATGCTGAACGATGGATTTACAGCTATTAAAAGTAATGTAAAACGTTGTCAGTAGAGTTAATTATCCCGTTTATATACACTTCTATGTAACCTCTGATTTCCGTCATCACAACTATAATGATGTGAAAACACCAGCATGCTCAAAACGTCCTCACCATCCTCAACCAAGAACGTTTACTATAATTTTGATCACTTTAAATTTGAGTTTTGTTTCTTTTCAAAACATTAGATGTGTGAAATAAACCCACTATATACGTTGATACTCCAAGCCTTGGGGGACTGTTTGTTTTTAAATTCTTTCAGTGTTTCCAGATCCCTGGGTTTGTCGCACATTGTGGTTCTTCCCCGTACTTTGCAGCCTCCCTAATAGGGGTGTTAAAATTAATCGCATAATCGATGCGTCGCGATGCAGACGTGGACGATTCTGCGTCAGTGCAGTGGCAGACTGTAATCAATACGTGACCCTCCACGGCACAACCAGTCGCTTGTCGCAACAGAGGTTTCTAAGAAAAATGAGCGTTTATGTTGCGTGAGGTAAAATGTTGGATTTTTTGTTTTTAGTGTTTTGAAACAGTGGAAGGTCTATACTGTACTGTTGTCAATAAATTTGGCTGAAAAACTTACCCTTTCCATCCTAAAACGTGACTTTCTTGAGGTGAGGAATTCAATTCCAGCAGAATGTTAAAAGTTTGTGTTTTGACCGCTCTACTTCAATATTTACGGTAAATCCACTGGTTGACTAGCGTGAAGATATTTCTCCGGAATCCATCTTCGTCTCCCGAGTTCAGTTAACCTAACGCAGGTAGGCTATCCGTGTGGCTGTGAATGCAGCGTAGGCTACCGTAAATGCAAACGTAGCCGCGACCGCACCAAGCGTCTGTGAGTGTTACGGCGATAGTCAACTTCGACGGCAGATTTCTCCGTTTCTCACTTGGCGTGACAGGAGAAACCCGACTCCTTTGAATGTTGATATCTCAGTCATATGTCGTCCCATTCATTCCATATAGGTATCGTTTTGAAGCTTGATTTATGCCCTTTCATGAAAACATAACTCAATTTTGAAAATTTGCGACAAGCGACTGGTTTTGCCGTGGAGGGTCACATTTGTATCTGGAGTTTTCAGCCGGCGCTCTGCTGCAGCATTGCAGGTGGTACATGACATGCAGGCCAGTTTCACTGCTGAAATCACTTTTTTCATTTTCCAGATGACTTGGGCATAATGATGTAGTTATGATGCAGTTTTGCTCATAATGACATTGCAGTATAAAAATTCTAGTTAAAAATAACATTCCGGTAGTAACTATGGCTGTTCAATCTGCGTGCGGTGTGAAGTAATGTGGAAAAATTGATGGATGCATCGTGATGCGTTGAGATATTGTATCGAATCGAATTGTCGACCTGATAATCGTATCGAATTGTGAGATTCCTAAGTGTATAGAAATATAGGCTGCAGTGTGGGTTGGAGTTACACGAATACCTCTAGACATATCTTTATTTTGATATAGTGACATACTGTATATTACAGTGCCCGGGGCTGAGGAGTGAACGCATCACTCTTTCCTCCCACTATCCTCCTGGTCTGGGCTCGGCAAGGTGTGTGATTTGATTGTGAAGATGAGATTTCATCAGTCAAACTGCGACGAGGGTTTCACATTACATTAGTGTAAATAGGGCCGTATCGACCCGGCGGTGGTGAATTACTGTCGCACCGCTTTTGGTGCGTTTTAATGCCGCGGAGCGTAAGGACAGACTGTAATATTTCTGTAATATCTCTCACAAAATAACTGAAATCAGAAATGTCACGGATAACATATTCCACCTTTCAGTACAAACTCTCGAGTGTGTTTTTCCCCCCACTTTGCAAGGAGCTTGAGTGTCTGGCAAAGGTGTGATCTTGATCTCTGAAGCCAAGCGAGTAGGATTATTATGCGGTGAAGACCCCAAAGTCACCTTGGATTTAGACTTGGAAATTGTGCCCGCGACACATTTCAGCCAATATCCCGCTACCTTCGGTTCTAATTTCCATTTTGGTGTTATGACTTGTGCTGCTGATTTAATTTACTCTTTATTACATTTGATTGAACTCTTGCGGAAAAAACTGGAGTCAGGGGAGAAAGATGTTTAAAATTGAGTTCATTAAGTCTGTTGGCCTCACATCTGCTCTCCAGCAATACACCAGGAGGGTTCCGGAGAGCCGCAGCCGGTGGCCGCTGCAGGAGTCTTGTGTTCAGACAGGGTGAACTTGAAGCATCACATCACAAAACACGCTGCAATCCACAGAGACGTGTTAAATGGGAGTGGGCTGTTTGAAATTAAGCTTCATATGTTCAACACACACACACATATAGATATGGTGCACTGTGTGCTGCGTTCACAATGACAGTCACCCGCTTTCACTTTAAAATTGGGGCATTTGATAATGTAACGTTTAGGGTGTTCACCCTGTGATCGGAAGGTCGCTGGTTCGAATCCCCGACCACTGAGGTACTCATAAGCAAGGTACCGTCCCCGAAAGCACTGCTCCCCAGATGCTCCCCATGTCCGCTGCCCACTGCTCCTTTTTGGATGGGTCAAATGCAGAGCTCACATTTGGTTGTGGTTGACCGTGTGCTGTGTTGTGTTCACTGATCTACTTTCAGAGTGTCTTACAGCACAGATATTAAGAAGCACTGTCTGATACAGTTTTGACATACTGAGCTACTTTTTCTGTGAAGCTAACAAGACAGCTGACTTCTTGGTTGTTACGAGTGTCCAGCTCACTGTCTCACTGGCATAAAATCCTGTGTCTTGACAGTTTGTTTCTTCCGCTCTAATGATATTTAGATTTGCAGCATTTGGCAGCCGCTCTTATCCACAGCAACGTGCATCAGAGCTTTGTGGTCCTCCAGGAGAAGCTGTTGTTCCTACTTGTAAAGCCAGACTGACATCAACAGCTGCTGTTGACCTGAGTCACTGCCAGCTGAGTTACGGACCCGTCCAAACCCTGTCAGAGGACAAGCCAGATGTTCATATCTACACAGTCAACAAATCAGACATGAACGTTATTGGGTAAGTGGCCAGAATACACTGCATTTAGGAAAGAGAGGTGTTTCTTTGTTTTTCTTTTACTTGTTAAAATGATAATATAGCTAGCTGCAAGCGGGAACCAGTGGGGTCGAAACAAAAGGGGCAAAAAGCAGCACAAAAGCAGCTGACGCAGTGAGCGTTGAAGAAAGGAGTCAGTACGATAGAAGTCGAAATTAGCAAAAAATCTCTTATGACATCAGATAAATTTATGTAACGTTTTTAGCGTCCCCTATTGTGCAAATAGCAAAATTGTATATAGGAATGTAGCATTTATAGCGCCCCCTATTATTCAGTTGGTGCCACTGATGCTGGCTGGGCCGAAGCAGTCCAAAGATACAGCTGTTTAAGCAAAGCAAGCCACACACCGCTGCAATTAATTCACTAATTTTAGCCGGCCCTTTGTGCTAGCTTTGTGTTACGACATCAGCCTAAATCCACAGATTCATTTGACACTTCACTTGGGGGTTCAAATCTTGGATCATGTGTAAAACCTCTGCCCTAAGACCTTTTACTGAGCACTCTCACGTTCAGCCGTTAACGACAAAATCATTGTTTTGTGAATTAATTGTGACCGATAATATCTGGGAAAGTGTGGATGTGTTTTCCCCAAATATTATTACTCTACTTTTGTATTTATTTATTTTTTAAATCCCGCCACCACCACCCCTCTTCGGAGGACAACTTTATTTTTAATTACAAGTTTCATTGAGCAAATTTTAGATATACATGCCCTGATGCATCTTTTGAAAAAGAAGGGGACTGATTGAGGGAAAAACAGAAACCCAAACAAACAATCCAAAAGACAAAACAAAAACAAATGAAAAACAAAAAACAGAACAAAAGAAAGAACAAAACGAGAGGGGGAAGGAAAAAAGGAGAAAAGAACAAAATAATAATAATAATAATAATAATAATAATAATAATAATAATAATAATACTAGAAGAAGGAGAACAAAACAGAAGGGTAATCAAAACTTAACATCAACAGAAATCTACAAAAAAAACAAAAAACAAATAATGTATGTATATATATATATATATATATATATATATATATATATATATATATATATATATATATATGTATATATGTATGTATATATGTATAGAGTATATGTATATATATATGTATATATGTATATATATATATATATATATATATATATATAATATATATATATATATATGTATATGTAATATAATAATAATAGTAATAGTATAAATAGAAATATATATACCCATACCCAAATATTATTGCTCTAAATTAACGCACTGGAAGAGAGTAGCCTAGAAAGGTGAACTATAACACACATGCGGCTGCCTGTGTGTCGGCATGGTGTGTGCTAGGGGTGTAATGATACATCAATCTGCATCGATACATCGATTCACTCATCAACAATCTCATAGCAGCGATCCAAAATGAAAACATCAAATAAACATCCCTGATTTCATATCCCTGCAATAGCAGTATGTCAACTTTAGAGTCTGAATAGTGTTGCTTCACCAACCCAGCGCTACCATAATGTAGTCATTTGTAAGACGGACTTTTATTTTGAAATTCGCTGCTACGTTTTGTTCCCCACTTGAGCACACACCTCCAAACGAAATGTGAGAGGCGCGTTCAAACTTCCGAACTGTGATGAGGTTTAGTGCTGCTCATTTGAAAGAACATGAGCTTGTGAGAAAAGATGTCAAAAAATATCTAGCAGGTGTAGGCTGGGAGACTATATACTGTGTTAGGAAACTGTGTGTAAAAGGAAATAGGACAATGTGTGTAATTGTTCATGTTTGCTTTGTTCTAACGTCTAGAATTTCTTATTATAATTTAAGGAGGAAAAATCCAAAGCTGTGGTGTGTAGTTATGATACAGTAAGACTACTACCTCGGTTACTATTTCTGTAAGTATTTAGTTTGACACTTAAAATATGAGTAAGGGTTACACACCATCCTGTTTTAATCTGTGCGAACAGGAATGTAATGATCTCTCAGTTGTTTATAAAATATGAAAAAGTAATATTTTAGCTGCTTTTTGCAATTTGAAGGGAAGTGATTATGACAGATCTGCATATCGTCACATACAGAGGTGGAAAAAGTACTGAAAAATTGTAATTAACTAAAAGTATCTTTGCTTTGCTTAAATTCTACTCAAGAAGAAGTAAAAGTACCCATCTAAAAATCTACTCGAGTAAAAGTAAAAAAGTACTTAATTTAAAATTTACTTTGAGTAAAAGTTACTTAGTTACTTTCAGTTACTTGATGTAAAAAAAGGACTAGTCATAAATCCAATCCAGCACTAGTTGTTTTTAATCAACTTTTAGACAGTATAATGTGCAAACTTTGTTCAGACCGCCCCATAAAACATGTTCAAGTACAAGTTTCAGGTACGGTTCCCAATGTAGCGAAGTAAAATACTTGGTTCAAAATGTACTAATTGCTCACAAAAACTACTCAATTACGGTAACGTGAGTAAATGTAATTTGTTACTTTCCACCTCTGGCCACATATCGATCGCTGAGTCCTGAATCGTATCGAATTGAAATCGCATTGTATGAAACTTTGTGATATCGGCAAAAATCAAATCGTTGTACATTTAATCAATATAATATTGTATCGTGATGAGACCTGTAATTTACACCCCTATGCTGTAGTGTCTGCTTTAAAATTGAGGTAATATGCAACAAAAGTGTATATATCTTTTTAATGAAACCTGTGATGTCAGACTAATTAAAACACTTTAAATGACTTTGTAGATGTATATGAGGAAGTGCTTTGAGCAAAGCAGAGACAGGGAAGCAGTCAGGAGAGATGTAGAGTTAATTGCAAGTCTGCGAGGATTGAGTCGATCAGGGGAATTGTGGGGGCCCCCGCTAGTCTTGTCACCTCTAGAGGAAGTGTAGCTGGCAGAGCTGTGAGTCTTACACATGACTTTAAGAGGTAACAGATAAATACGCCATTCATTCCTGCCACTCATCCTGTGTGTGTTTGTGTGGTAATGAAATATACGATATGATACACGTGAGAAATAAATGGGATTCTGCAGGCTAACATAATGAATTTAGAAATAAATCTCTGATAATCTAATAGACTGTAGAGATGTAGACAAAAAGCCATCAGGGGGCAAAGACAATCACAGTTGCCATTTCATGGTCCATTATCGAGCGTCTCTGTAGTCAGCTGACCTGCAGTCTCCATAGTTACAGGAAAAAGAGCTGTGGAAATAAAAATGCCAGACGGCTCTGGAGCACTTTGCGTACCTCATTCAAGCGGTTTGCGCCCTGTTACACACACAACAGGCCGTGCTTCACAGCATCCGGGCTTTCTGAATCATTTACGGCCGGGGAAAGCGGAAGGAGAGAGTAGAGAGCGGAGGAAGGTTGGACTTATCAGGCGCCTACTGAGGGACTGGGTAAATGAAATTCGATTTGCGTAACTCTCTTTCCAGATAAAAGGGAATGGAGATGCTGCAGCACTGTAAAGAGGGTTCAGCACTCAGTCTTAGGCTCCGTTTCAGGTCCTATCTGAAGTATTGTTCATATGACTTACAGCCACCAGACAAGAGGTAGTTACCACAGGGTGAAGGAGATTCCTCCACTGCCTTTATGTGTAATTGGAATTATTGAATTGATGAGCTGCCTCCTTGGAAAGTTGCACTGAAATGATTCCTCAAGTTGTAACTACTAGTGAGAATATTGTCAGTATTTATGATTCTGAGATGACTTGCGCTCATTGCTTGGTTTGCTCCAGATTGACCCTTTGTCCATTTTTTGGATTGTTCTGTGTTGTTTCACCTGGCACTGCTTTCCTGACCCGTCCATTTCCAACAGTGCTGATCATAGTCTGCCCATTATATCTGACAGTCAGCTTAAAAAGTTAACTTCTAACACAAATCAACGCCCCCTTGACGATAACGCTAATGAAAGAAGCCATTCTCTCTGGCGAGCTGGTTATTTCTGACATGAGCTTTTGAAAGCTCTCCAAGTGGCATTCACTCCCCGTGTTGTAATTACATCTTTCAGCTGCGCAGATGAATGCAGCATTAACGCAGGCAAGATGTTTTTATGTCGCAAAGCAACTAAAAACCAGGAGGAGGCATTCCAGACGAACCCCCAAATGTTCCCCCTCCTCCTCACGCTGGGCTGATAAAACTCTTAAAGGGTCACGTGCTCCCTCCATACGCCCGTCACCCAGCTCGCTGCCACGCCAGCCGCTTCACAGCAGACGACTCAATGATTTATGTTCACCGCGGGCAGACCGGGCTTTTATACGAGGTAATGCAAGACGTGTGTGATCTTTCATTCAGTCGTCTCACCTCTGCCAGCGCTTTAAAACTTTATTGCGCGACAGAGTGAAGAGTGTTGAGGAGACTGAGCAGAGACGGAAGGTTGGGCTGAAACTCAGTCTTCTTTTTGCCTTGATGAACCTCTCTATCAAATACCTGCGAGGTGTCTCAACTAATGTCGGAGTTTTTCAGCTCGGAAAGTAATGTGGTTGAAAAATGATGAAAGCTTTACATCATGCCACCTCTGCATGTCCTTTTTAAAACTTGTATTGCTTCTTGATTTGAACTGGGTGCAGCGCTCACTACCAGGCAAAAGTTTGGGATGCACCTGTTTCAGTATACATTTCTCAAAAAAATTATTTTTATATAAGCACAAGTTTAAAAATGTGACCCGATCTGCCACAATGAGTCGAAAGTCTGCGTTCTATTTATTTAGATACGGGCCGATTATGTTGAAAAACAGCACAAAAATATCGATTTTTCTTTTTTGGAGACCAAATTAATTTTGAAGACCTTTTCTTTCATATAAGACCAAAAAAGAAAAATCGATATTTTTGATGTTTGTCAACATAATCGGCCCGTATCTAAATAAATAGAACGCCGACTTCCGACTCATTACGGCAGATGGGGTCACAAATGCTGTCATGTCGTCACTGTAAATTCCATTTCCGTGATATAAAAACATTTTAAAAGTGGAAAATAGAACCAATAAATAATGAGCAGCTGTGTCCAAACATTTGACTGGTACCAGCCCGGTGGTGCCTGTGTTCCCCGTGTTGGCGGGTTCTGGCGCTCCTTCCCCTCTCAGTGGTGCGGCGTCTGCATAAAGGCGGCAAATGACAAATGGTGGAGTGAGATGCCCAGTGGAAAACCCTCTTTGCTGCTCCTTAGATGCCCTCACAAATACCCGCGCTCTCTTACTCTCTCGCTTTTTTGGGTTCTTCCCAAATGGTTGCCATGCCAACGCTTTGCCATTGCACTGCTTTGCCTTCAGCTTTGGTGAGACTGCAGCAGTGCTTCTGAAGAACCATTTCCTTTTTAGCGTCATTCTCTATCTCTCAGATGAAGACCGGGGAGCTGCTCTGCAGTGTGTGTGTGTGTGTGTGTATGTGTGCGTTTTGGCCTTTGCTTTCCGACGCGTCATCGCTCAGTATGTACACATTATTAACGGCTCCATTTTCTTTACAAACGTTCAAGCTCCTCATTCTCTAAAGGTGCTAGCCGTGTCTTTCTCATGCTTTTGTTTCGTGTTTTGTAACAGAGTCACATTGTCCGAGCGTGAACGCAGGTCGTGTTGTGTCTCAGATATAAAGGTTTTCTCTGCCTCAGGGTCACTGCCCACAGTGGCTGTATTGTTGTACAGTTTTTCTTTAAATAGTATATTATACAATTGTGAAGATGAAAACACAGTAGTCTAACATGCATTGAATAAAATTTGCTCTTCCAAAGTTCTTCTTTCCTAGACACAAACCTTAAATAAGAAAACACTGGTGATACACATGTACATTCCAACATATATGTGACCCTCCACGGCAAAACCAGTCGCTTGTGGCAAATTTTCAAAATTGAGTTATTACGTTTTCATGAAAGGGCATAAATCAAGCTTCAAAACGATACCTATATGGAATGAATGGGACGACATATGACTGAGATATCAACATTCAAAGGAGTCGGGTTTCTCCTGTCACGCCAAGTGAGAAACGGAGAAATCTGCCGTCGAAGTTGACTATCGCCGTAGCACTCACAGACGCTTGGTGCGGTCGCGGCTACGTTTGCATTTACGGTAGCCTACGCTGCATTCACAGCCACACGGATAGCCTACCTGCGTTAGGTTAACTGAACTCGGGAGACGAAGATGGATTCCGGAGAAATATCTTCACGCTAGTCAACCAGTGGATTTAGCGTAAATATTGAAGTAGAGCGGTCAAAACAGAAACTTTTAACATTCTGCTGGAATTGAATTCCTCACCTCAAGAAAGTCACGTTTTTAGGATGGAAAGGGTAAGTTTTTCAGCCAAATTTATTCACAACAGTACAGTATAGACCTTCCACTGTTTCAAAACACTAAAAACAAAAAATCCAAAATTTTACCCCACGCAACATAAACGCTCGTTTTTCTCGGAAACCTCCGTTGCGACAAGCGACTGGTTTTGCCGTGGAGGGTCACAAATAGTGCTGGCATTTCCGGTTTCAACAAGGTGAGATAGCGTGCGTTATGAAGCGCCTTTCCTCGAGTGTGCAATCAGAATTTTCTTTTTGAACGGTGCTGGAGCTCAACCTGTAAACTTTCCACAATTAAATTAAGTCGATGCAAAGCAGAGGTGTGAACCTTCACCGGTCTCAAGATTCAATTCAATTGCGATTACCATATCAACGATTCCGTTCGATACAATACGATATCACGATGCATCCATCAATTTGTATACATTACTTCACATTGTATGCAGATGGGGCTTGGATCACAGATCAGGCAGCCATAGTAACTACCGGGACGTTCTTATGCCGTAGCCAGAAAATCATCAAGCAATGCCCTTATGATGCAATCCAGGGGTTTTCAACTGTCTCTGTCCCAGGGACCACCACTCAGACCAAGCAACAGTCTCTGGCTGTCCACTGTATGTTAATGTGTGAAGGAAAAACAGTAATTTTTACTATAATTTTCAAGATATTTGCATTAAATTCGTTATTCATATTTTGAAAAATAAATCAAATGAAATATTTTTCAAAAATGATTTCAGTAGTGAAAGTGGATTGCATGTTACGGACCACCAGCAATGCCGCCGCAGATTGAACCCCTGGTTTGAAAACCCTGATATAGTCGATTACGGTCCGCCTCCGTGTTGATGCGGAATCGTCCATGTCTGCATCACAATGCATCGGTTATGTGATTAATTTCAACACCTTTACTGCAAAATAGGTAAAATTCAGACACACGAGGGACTGCCTCTGAGCCTTTACTAGGCATGTGGCATCAAGAAAGAACTGAAGTTTGACATTTCTCAGGACAAACCTTCTCTTCTCACCGGTGCTTCACTAATGTAATTGTCTTGCGCTGATCTAGCTGACCCAGCTGATGTAGACCATGATAATTAGGTTCCCAGCTGAGTCAGGTGTGCTCGAGTAGCAAAATACACAAATATATCCCAGGACAGGGACTAAAGGCCACGTCAGTAGGCAAAAAGCAGAATCCAAACTGACTCTATAACGACCACCGCCGTTGCGATGAAAGCTCTAAAAGCCGACAGCTGTGAAAATCAAAGTGACCGTCATTCGAGCGTCATTCAAGTCGTTGAACACAATGATTAAGAGTGAACGACAGCCATTTAGTCAGCCGCAAACGTGGGCAATAATATGTGTTTATGATGACGTTTTGGATGTTTACTGCCTCTCCAGCATTCCAGCGAGTGGATTGGGGCACTAAAGCGTGCACGGCGGCTGGCCATGTGGCTGTACGGATGTTTTTTTTGCAGCGCTTGTGTGGGAGGCGATGAGCATTAGCAGGACTTGGCTCTGAATGATCACTGTAATTAGTTCGGCACGCGGGCCGAACAAAAGCCATCTCCAAAATAGCACGTAAGCAGACACGCGAGAGCAACGCATTTTCCAACTCTGACGTCTAATAGAATGTTTTGCTCTTTCTGCTGTAAGGACTGGGTGGTGGTGCTGGTGGGGGGTGTGGAGGCCGAGTTTAGGTCCAGGCCCATGGAGCGCTGTCAAAAACCTGTTTGTGAGAAGAGGCGGAATAACAAACTCAAGTGACAAGTTTCTACCAACAACGCGTCAGTGAGAAAATTGATTTTGCGCAGCTGTCATGCAGGCGTGGGAGAACGTGCAGCTATGACAGGCCTTCGTACCTGAGGGCACTTTTACTATTTAATCATTAAAGTCATGACGGAAGCCCCCTCAGGCCCTGCTTCCATTAAACTGAGATTTTTCTCATTTTGTGTAGTTATAAATAGTTAATAATCCACACGGTCCACGTGGAGACGGAGGGAGACGTCACGGTGACACTGGAAATCCCATCTCAGGTGTTCTTCCTGAAAGTACATTAACGGAGAACAGACTTCTCATTAAAAAAAGCTAAATGCAGCAACTGAAATCTTTTGGCACAACTAGAAGTGTCTGTTTAAAAATGACATGTAGTTATGTATCAAAACAGTGAAATCAGAAGAATCAGACTAATTTTCCAGAGAAAAGTATCGTTCTCACGGTGGTATGTGCTGCTATCTGGTGGACACGCTGTGAACTGAATTTACGCCCGGTTACTGTGTAGAAGTTGTGGTTTCTGTTTAATTCCACACATGGAACAAACACGCTTCCATTCATATCACAAAAAGTAACTAAAATGTCATTTGACGTTTTTGTTTTGTAAATGAAAAATTATTCTCTCCTTTAATAAAGACATTACAACACGTATGATGTCCGATCCATGTTCAGAGTCAAAGTTAACCTTGTCATCTCTGCTACATACAAGTACACAGAGAGACAACGTGGTTCCAGTTTGTAAAATAAGGCACATAACATATATACTTAATACATACGTACTTGACTGTAACATAAGTGCATATAAATATACTATATAATATAAACTTTAAACTAGAGGTAGAAAAGAGAGTGTGCAATTTAAGCTACAATTATCCTTCTGGAATGATCTTTTTGATTCTACATAAGATCTGCCGCAGTTTAAAGGGTTTTCTCTTCTGCGGGCTCTTTGATCATTAAATCAATATATCGATGTACATCAGTGCATCATTACACTAGTAGTCTGGGTCTTTTAAAATGTGCTTGTATGTCATGTTGGTTGCTCAACACTGACCACGTAGTTTGCAGTTTTTTATTCATTACTACAATGTCATTTCCATATTCCCCACTGTAACAAAATACATTGTGCATCTGAGGGCTGCTTTAAACTGGCTGGCGTGGCTGAAGGAGGTGCTCCAACGCTGCACCTTCACACCACCAGTGACGTATTAAACGCAAACTGCCACACACACCAAATGTCCACACCAGTCCGTCCTTTCGGTGGACTTCGGAGTCAACCTCAGGGGAGCTTTAGGACTCTTTAATGATGCTGGCCGTGTGCCTGAATGAGGAAACGTGCGCTAGGTTACTGTTCTCTAGGTGCCTCGTCCCTCTCGGCTGTGTTAAGCAGCTGCACTAATTAGTCTGTAGTGTCTCTGAAACCCCAGCACCGATGTCACCTGACACTTGTCTTTGTTGACGCTGCCAAAGTCTAAGGTTCTTCTTAGAATGCTCGGCAAACCTGTTTGTCTCATGACTTGAATGTAGTCTTTGGCGAGTTGTTCCGAGACACTCTGAGGCGGTGGGTTGTTTACAGGAACAAGATTGTTTTATGTTTACACCTAAGAAGCAGCATATACTTGATATTATGTGCACTGCATTTTATATTTAGACCAAGTAATAACTATTTTTAAGTATAGTCACATTGTCCTATACGAGTATAAATAGGATTTACGGTATTCATTTCCTCATGAAACATTTACTATTGCTTTGTTAATCGAAGGAACTGACTTATTCTAAAATATTTATATAACCACCTGGCATTTTGTTTTCTGGGCTTAAGAAAATAAAACATAAAAATGGGACCTGACAACAGGATTTAAAGTGCTTCTAAAAATTGGGCTTCTTGTGGCGTATAAACATGTCATATCTTGATTTGTAGTTTTAATTGCACAACGCTTCACACTCTTATCTGTTCTGCTTCTGCACTCTTATCATGTTACTTCTTAAAATGATAAAAGTCTGATCTGGGCTGATTTTCTCAACCAAACTGATTTGCGGAAATAAAAGCATGAAAAACTAACAGTGTCTTTGTCTGACTGTGTAAATGTATTTTTCAGAAGAGCTTTATGTCTGTTATTAGGTAAAACAGAAGTATGAGAAAAATGTTATAGTCACAAAAGATGTTATACTTTATACTAGATTCTATACAGTTTAATTTTCTTAACGGTGCTGTAAAAGTGCATTATTATTATTATTATTATTGTATTATATGACTTTCCATCAGTATACAGTAATCATTGTGTGTTCTCTCTCTCTCTCTCTCTCATATATACTGTATGTATATATATATATATATATATATATATATATATATATATATATA
>JAVGVS010000108.1:584901-817401 GCA_032718565.1 Distichodus sexfasciatus
TGTGTGTGTGTGTGTGTGTGTGTGTGTAAGGAAGGTCGGCTGTGGGAGCCGGAGCCCTGGGGCACTGTCTGGGTCACTGATGCCCAAACTGAAGCGGGCGGGACAGGAGGAGGTAGTTCAGTGCACAGTCTGCACTAATGACTAAATCTTGCACTGTCACGAAGACAGGAAAAGGTGGTGACTAAATCTGGAAACCCACATTTATGTAGCGAGTGTCATACCACTCTCACTGGGACTTAATTATGAATATAGTCTGAAAGTGGCTATTACCGGGTGGACCTCTGGGTCCGGCTCTGGTGGAGCAGTTGGGTTTAGTCGTAGGAGGAAGTTTACTGGATGTTGTAAGATTGGAAATAGCTGGAAAGCAGTTAATCTCGGTTTTGAAATCCTTTATCACAACATTTTTAACAGTACATTAGTTTTTGGATAGAATTTGCCCGATCTTTATTGGTCTTTTCATCCAGGACTTTAATCAAATAATTCGACCTCATGTAAGCCGTAGATCCTTTTTAACCTACTTACACCATGTAGGTTGTCAGAAGGACAAACTCGGAGGGCGAAGGACCACATGGACACTGGGTACTGCCCTAGAAAACTGCACCGTGCCAAGCTGAAGCCTGCTGCTATAGGATAAGGTTTTTTAATGGGGGAGAGAATTTGTGTCCTGCAGCGGAAAGCTCGGGATGGGGAAGGTAAGTTAAATAGCATGGGAAAAAAACGGAACTCTTAAACCAGGGGTGTCCAAAATGTTGCTAAGTAGAGCCAAATTTGATGGATATACCCAGGGGCCAACTACTCACATCCTATAATATATATGGAACATACTTTTCAATTTACTACTTTTCATTTACTTTACTTCTGTCATTTAATTGATATACTGTATATGAAGAGTCTTTTCCTCATTTTCAGATTCCCCTCAGTGAGCCTCTTTTACGTTTTACTC
Organism: Distichodus sexfasciatus; assembly: GCA_032718565.1. NCBI lineage: Eukaryota > Metazoa > Chordata > Actinopteri > Characiformes > Distichodontidae > Distichodus > Distichodus sexfasciatus. The sequence continues at coordinate 585,845 of JAVGVS010000108.1, forward strand.
TTTTACATTTAGATGGTGTACTAAAGCACAAGCTGCTCAACAACGATGTCAGTTTGTCTTTCAGAGCTCTGAACCATCCAATAATGTCTAGATCTTGTATGTTGACTACACATGGCCTTTAATTCGGGACCCAGATTTAGAGATACGTCTTTATCACTGTCCTATTATGGCTGATCAGACACTTTAGAATACCATAACAGGTGACAATCCAAGCCTACAGCAAGTTCTTACATCTTTTATGAAATATTTGTCTTCAGGCCAAGTTTTGTCTTATTAAACTCTGCTTTTCATGTTAATGTATTTGACATAACCGCACACACTGACAGGACTATTTCCTAGATGTTAAAGTGTGATAAAAGGTTTCTCCAGACTGTGTTTTTTCCACACAGGGAGCCTCCGGGCTCTCCAACGCCGCCTACTTTCATGATGCACTTAACCTGAAATGTGCCTCATGCACAGTCGTCGAGCAATTTGCTCATGAATGGATAATGTAACACCCATCCGGCGCTCTGTTTTCCTGCAGTCATTGTTGTAGACTGTGGCAAATTTAAATGGGGTTGAGTGTATGGCATAACATCAATTTACCACCATTGAATTGGAGTGCAAACCTGATAATTGTGCTGGTGTTTCAGGCCTCGGCTCTTAGTGGAATATTTTAATAAGCACAGTTTTGCATCACACTGTTTCACATTTAATTAGCGGCCCTGGTCTCCCATCTGCCAGTTCCCGCAACTCAATTTAGCTCAGAGTTCCAGCAAGCACACCGGCATTAGCATAACGCCTGAACTGTCTCACTTCTAGAATGCCACAAATGGCAAACGGACAAAAACGAACATGGCAGTGTCAAGCCACAGTGGCCGAATGAGAGCTTGATGAGAGAATGTTGGTCTTTGCTGTTTTTGTACGTGTTTAACAACGAGAAAGAGTCCTGGCCTGCAGATCTTGGGTCAGTCAGAGTTAACAAAATACTACATTTAAACAGCATTTTGTAGACACTCAGTGTTTGTTTAACTTCATTTAGCATCAGTGGAGCAGTTGGTCTTGGCTGTTATGGTCGTAGGTTCAAGAGGTTGTCAAGACCCTAAAAGCAGGGGCGTCCACTTCCAGTCCTGGAGGATTTCCATCATACCTGGTGAGTCAGTTCTGGTGTGCTTCTACCTGAGACAAGGTGTCAATGTTCTGAACTATGTATGATGGAAAACCTCCAGGAGCAGAACTGGACACCCCTGCTCTAGAGGGACTGTCCCTGTATTTAGAAAAGTCACTGTTGATAATAACCAGTGATAAATGCTGGAAATGTAACGTAATAACAAGGTCTTTGTTTTTACTCCTACGGTGTGTTATAAATTCAGCACCAAAAATAATAGCAGCAAGCTTGACACCGGCGTAGTATTATCACAAAATCACGTTCTTATGACAGTTTTCGGTTCTGCCAGAATTGGTTGCGTAGCGTGCGATCCCCAAACACATCAGCTCGAATGCAAATCCTCACCGGTGTAACATAGCCCGTCTTTTCATAACATGTACAGATTTTAAAAGTTGTCTAGTGTAGCGGAGCGGCTCCAGGCCTTCTTTTCCTCCCCTAATAGCACGGCTTTGTTCTTCCGACGCGAACAGGAACAAAAATGCGGGGTTTGGATGAATAAATGTACATGATGGATTAAGCTTCTCTCTTGGAATCACAGGCATTTCTGGAATGATGAATCTCACAGTGGGATTTTCCCGCTCTTACCCAGCCGCCCAAGAGTCCAAATTGTTTTGCAGATTACGGGAGCGTAGCCTTAGGAGCACTTTTATTAATATTTATGTGCACATTAATCTGCTGCAGCAGCTGTTTGACCTCCTCTCAATGAATCATACATAATAGATGTTGGATTGGGACACGCCACCAAAAGCAGGGAGAGACTTCCATGCAGTTTACACTAGGATCAGTGCGGGCTGTGTGACTTTTTATAATAAGGTGTTTATCAAAGCCACCAGATTAAAGAGTCCAGAGCCAAGCGTCTGATTTATTCATGTCTGCTCTACTTGTCTTAAGCTGGATAAATGAGAGAACCGAAGGAGATTAAACGATCACCGCTAAAATAAAGGTGTGCCGTCTCTCCTTATCCGTGGCCGGCGATGGGGGGAAATCGGCGAGGAGGCGCGCTCGGACACGTCTGCCGGAATTGACGTCTGCCAAATTGATTCCACGCCTATTCTGTCGAGCCCTCGTGAGACTGTGGCTGTTTGAGATTTGGTGTTCGCCTCCTCCCGCTCAGCAAGAGTTAGTCGACCACTGTCATGTAAACAGCAATTAACAGATCTGTCAGATTGTTTTGCGTAGCCTGCGAGGCACTTGCTGTAATTTTGCAGTCTCATAATTACTATTTGTTCTTGGGGGAGTGGGGGTGGGGTGTGTGAAAGGCTTCACATAGTGAGATAAGATCAGATAATTGTCGCTGTTTTCCTCCCTCCTAACTTTTCCTGCAAATGTGAGATAGGCCGAAGTTGTGCGTATGTTTGTATTCATGAAATATTTCCAGTTTGAAGTTCTAATCATACATGTCGCTTGTCCGACATGGCGGGACACTTACACCGAATGTAAATAGAATAGATAAGAGATAAACAGACCTAATGAGTACGACCTCGTCCTATTACGCATCACACCCCCCCGTCTCGTGCTGGGTGAATCAGTGTGTGAGAGAGCAGCTGCTTGCTGCTTTAAGCACACTTTGACTTTCCAGACCTGCCCTACAGTCAGCTACCTTCTGTTGTTGCTGTTTTCCTCTCTCTGCTTCACTGTTTTTGCCTCTCTTCCCAGTGATTAGATCAGATCAGGACCTCTACATACCCCGAGAGTGTTTTCTACAGCCCAGAATATTGCCCCATGATCATATTGAGCGATATTAAGTAGTTGCAGACACATCTGTTGGGCTGCCGCGTCTAGTTGACATGGGCCATGACACTGACATCAATATTTAATTTTAAATACAAAATTTACAAAATCCTAGTGTCTTACTAAAGACATTTACACTTAGGCCCCGTCCACACGGGTGTTGGATTCTAGGATGAATGAATACACTCTGAATGCCCTTTTTGTGTTTTTGTTGTGTTTTTTAGCTGCGCTCGATTGACTTCAGTGAGGCGTTACATTGACGTTGGTTTGACGCTGTTTAACGCCAACCCGCACTTGTAGTTTGGTGTGTTTACCTGTGGGGGCAGTAATCAGGCTGTCCAAAGGGTTTACCTGTGGCTCGTCTTTGTGGTTGGCATTGAGTTGATGAAAATGGATCTCTATGCTTGATTAAAACTGAGCCTCGACTTTATTCTGTTAAAAATCCTCCTGATACGGCCACATGGACGAGAGAAGTGAAGACATCACCGCCGATACTGGCTTCACCCTCTGACATTATCAAAACACAGTTTTCCACATTTCCCATATCAGAACCTCCAGTCCTCCAGAACGTCAGTTGAACGTTCATAGGGCTCTACGGGTTAGTTAACCCTGGGCTAACCCTGACCCTAACCCTGAGCGGTGATGTTTCCCCCTCTGTGTCTGTGCGTTTGTGTGTGTGGAAAGCTGAGTCCTGCCTCAACAGGTAACACGTACAGGGGGCTGCAGTGGCCAAAATTGATTAGAAACCATTGCTTTGCTTTGCCCACACACCGATGTCAGCCAATTATACGACGTTCCGTGTTTTACAACGGATTCCATTTCATTTGTTGAGTTCCGCAATTCCGTCCGTGTTTTCCGCATCACGGAAATCATAGGGCCCTACGTTCATTGGGAATTCGGCAGAATTGACACCAAGAATCTTACAAGAACTTCCTCATCAGCGCTTTCTTCAGAACATCTCAGCTCGGTGGCTTGCACTCTAGAACTGAGAACCACACATAGAACATTCTGGTTAAAGTGAGGGTGACCGGACACCATCGCCCGGGTCCAACTGGCATAAATAATCCCAGCTGTGAGGGATCACCTTGAAACAAGTGAGCAAATCAGAGTCAGGGTGACGTGCAACCATTATGTCATGGGAACTAATGCTGGGAAACAGGTGACACCTCCGCCCGAAGTTCCAAGCCATCGAGTGAGAAAGGTGAGAGGCAAACCCAGGTTAGAATTCCGGTGATGGGGATCGGAGTGGGCAGGGCCGAGGCAGCACAGACGTGAAAATGGGAAGATGTTTGTGCTGGGATCGGGGTTTATTCTGTATTGAAGGTGGCTGTGTATGTGGCTTGTTGAGACATGAGTTTTATTATTTCTAGAAATGTTCTTTATTCAGAAATTTAACAAACGTTTAAATCAATACTTGTGATCAATTTAAAGAGCTTTGAATATTAATATTAATTAAAGCAGTGCATGTTTTGATGATGCCATTTTGCACTACTGTGTTATTGTGTTGCACTGTTGTGTAAGAGTGTTGCTGGATTTTCGTTCCATGTGTAGAACCCTTCTTTAGGTGTTCTTATGGTGTAACTTCATCCTCATAGGGAATAAATTGATCATCCCTTCAGATAAGACACTTTGAGTTCATACAGAGCGCATTTGCTTTGTGTGTGTGTGTTTGTAGTTTCTTTTTTGGTTGTTTGGTACAAAAAAGAAAGGACAGTAGAAGAGATGAAAGCCAAATGCTGTGTACTTAAGGATAAAAGTGTTCTGTATTTCATCCTAGTTTGCTGTAGGAGTCTTTGTTGGAGTTGTTCGGTTATTGGTCACAGCTGGATTCAAAGAAAATATTTAGATATGCAGCCTTCAGCAACAGCTCTGAAAACATCGGGCCCTCTGAGCAACCCTGTCACAGGGCTGCAATCCAAAACAGGACGCTTCTGTTTCGCACAGTTGCTAATTGTTTGTGCTGTTGTACTCAAAGGATGTTCTTTGCTTATATATTACTGTCTCTTGTGTTTCATAGCAGACAAAATGATGGTGTGGTGTAGTGTACAGGAGCACAACAGATCCTTTGTGATGCAAACTATGTTTGTGCAGGAAGAAAGGGTGAGGGAAAAAACGGTGTGAGGAGGAGAGTTCTGACTTTAAAAGAGAGCTTGTATGTGTCATGTTTGATTGATGGTATCCCCCTGCTGACAGCACTTGAGCACACTTTCTTTAACAAAATAAAATCTCCAAACGGGGAAACAGAAGCTGGCAGATCGTTTGAAACGGTGGCACATGCTCCACACTGCACGGGTATTAGAATTACATTATTCACATTGATTGCTTTGATTAATTTTAAAGGGCAAACTTGCCCAGACGGTGACAGATGTCACCATCATACAGAATGTAATCAGAATTTTCCACTGTCAGCTCTGACATCTGGTGAATGAAAATGAGTAGCAACTGCTCACAGAGATCGGTCACGGAAAACAGATGATGCATGTATTCTGTCTTACTGCCAGACTCGTACCATATACAACACGCTCATGGCTCTCATCACATGAAGTGCTGAGAAACGACTTGGGTTCTTGAGTTCCCTACAGTCATTCACCACAAAAAAATCAATACGCTGATCCATTGTGACGTATAACCTAATACCAAACTGTCACACGTATATCGATAGAGCACACGTTGGCAGTAGAGGTGGGAGATATATGGAATATACGGGTTATATCTGGGCTTGATCCATGTGTGATGTAGTAAATGACCATGTTCTGAACATCCAGTACAAATCCTCATGTTAATGTTTAACAGACAGCATGTACGTCACTTTTGAGTTTAGTTTCTCTGCCCTCTCAACGCAGACAAGCTCACTCCACAACACTCTCCTAGCGCACGTGTGTTTTATAGTGGAGGTGGAGGGAAGTGAGCGTGCAGAGAGAGAAGTGAATATCCACACCATTTCAGAGACATTAATATGAGATGGAAGTGGACGACTTGTTTCTGAAGATGAACATCACTGCTGCTGTTATTCTGTGCACAAAAACACAAGTAAACATGCTGTATGGGGGTGAGATATGTATCCATATATACACTGCAAAAAATGACTTTTTAAAAATAAGAAAAAATGTACTATTTTTAGGAAAAAAAATACTTATTTCAAGCAAAATTATCTGCCAGTGCAGCAAGAAAATTGCACTTGCTAAGACTTCTTAAAACAAGATACATTTTCTTGAAACAAGTCAAATAATCTAAACAATATTCAGTCTTACCAAGAAAATAAATCCAAAAAATGGCATAACAAGATTAAAATGCTGAATTCAAGTCAATTACACTTGTAGAGATTTTATTTTTTGCAGTGTATATATATTCTGTATCGCGATATAGCTTATAAATGTCATAATTTTATTTTTTGGCCATATCCCAAAGCCGTAATTGGCAGGAACATCTTTTAGGAGATACTTTGTCAATAATAAACTACAAATATACTGTAGCTGCAAGCGACAATGAGCAGGGTCCAAGCAACAGTCACAAAAAGCCGCACAAAAGCAGCTGATGCAGTAAGTCGAAAATGGAGTCAGTGAGTCAGAATTCAAAATGAGCAAAAATTAAGCAAAAAAGCTCTGTTATGACATCACAAATTAATGTAGCGTTTTTAGTGCCACCTATTGCTAAAATAGCGGCATTGTATAATTAGCACCTCATGAAGTGAATCATAATGCATTTTCCTTTGCTAGAGCACCAACTATAATTATTATATTACAGTATGGCCTGTGCTGAGATTCCTACTTACCCTGGAAATTTTCATCTTTCTGCGTCTTACAGGTCAAGCTGCTTTGTAGGATAATAATGATAATAATAACAATAATAATAATAATAGCTAATTGTGGTCTGTTTCAGTGTAGGTTGTTAAACTAATATGTTTATGTAATTATTTTTTATTCAGATTTGGTCCAATAAGGATGTGTTGCCTGTTAATGTACAAACATAATTGTTTACAGACAAGTGACAAATATTGCTGTAAGTTGACAACAGATTGCACTTGTTCATCTTCTTATTTTAGTCTGATTTCTCCACTGACCACATTAATGTAATGAGATGATGTTAAACAAACATATGCACGTGCAGCCAGAGGTCAGACACGTAGGAGAGCTCGGGGTTTGCGTACTGTGTGTGAAATCTGAATGTTGAGTTTGGATCGATCATCTAGAGAATAAGCATGTTCTGATTGCTCTGATCTGATGAGTGGATCTGAGCTGTTGCTTGTTACCTCTCGGAGCAGATGGAGTTTCTGTGTACGAACTCTGACACATGGCGATTGCTCCGGTCCAAGCGCAGTCACACCGCTCTGCTCCCAGAATGCTGTGTGACATGAAGGATTCAAACCAACTGTTCACACTCACACAAGTGAAAAGTGCTAATCACTTTCTGGGAGTATAGACATTTGCATGGACGGGGGGAAAAAAGAGAGAGGTTTTGCTTTGTAGCTGGACCGAGTCTACAAGAAAACTTGAATGTTCTCTGAACTCACTTTTCCTTCATGTTTGTGCTGCTGATTTCTTTTAAACTTTATGCACAATTCTGTTTGAACTTTAAGACATGTATATGTGCATGTGATCTAAGGTCAAGTACATCCGCATGCTGTAAGGATTTAGGCAGGGTATAAACTAAGATATTTTTGTCTTGATTTTTGGTGCTTTTCTGTTTTTTAACAAGGTGAGAAAATCGTATCAGATCATTAAGTGTGTAATTCATCCCGAGCGGATTACTGCTTCTGATCTGAGATTTGTGTTTTTAGGTTGAGTTCAGCAGGTGTGACATGCTATGATCTGTTTCTGCCTTTCAGCTTTCATTGAACAACCAAAAGCTGAAGAGTTTGTGTTGATGTACGTGTTCAGCGATGATGGTTAACTGCATGCAGAGTTATTAGTCAGTCTGAAAAGGCAGATATAACTGGATCTTGAGCAAAATAATATACCAGCAAACTTTGTTGTCGACATTTTGGAAAACTTTTTTATTGACTTGAGAAGCTGTGGTGTTATTTTCATAGTCAGATATGTCCAGTCACAGTCAAAGTCAACTTTTGTGCCATCTCTGCTATATACTGTACAGATATACAGAGAGACGAGACGACGTGGCTCCAGTTTTCACAGTGCAGTAAGAAAGAGGGAACAAAGAACAGATAGGGCACATGAAATAAACGATATATATAAATAGAATGGAGTATTAAATATAACTATAACTTTAAACTAGAACTAGAACTAGAAGTAGAAAGAGAGACTATTTGGATGCAATATAACCTACAAAAGTGGAAATTGACTTTTTTACTGAATGTGCATTAAGTTCGTAACAGTTTCAATATGAAAAATTCTATATCCAGTCTATTAATAAAACAGTATCTCTTAAAAAGTACGACTAACATTTAAGTTTGTGCAGATATTATAACAGCATTGGAGAAACAGATTCTGTGCAATACTTTTCAACAATTTGTGCAGATACAGTTAGTTAAAAAGTCACCAGTGATACGCTGAAGCGCTATTAGCCACTGCCTGCTCGTGGCGTTCCTTTTATTTTAGGGATGCAAAATAAGGGAATTATTGGCTGATGCCAATATCTAATATTTTCATGCTTACATCTGCAGATACCAATGCCGATAAATGAAGAAGGCAAAAAGACAACTCGCCAAAGTTCCTCTGTGCACTCAAATATTTGGCACAAAAATAGCGCCAAGTCAAGTGAGTGGAGCGAGGGCAGAGCACAGCATTTTAATAAAAAGTCACTTCCCGCCCTATGTAGTGTATCAAGTCAAATAGAGCGCTCCATGTGCACTACCTAGTGCGTAGAGAGCCGTTAAGCTACAGCCCCGGCTATTTCCTGAGATGCATACTACCACACAGAAAAGTATGACAAGAGCACCTTACCTACCATACTTTTAAGTGCAGTAGTACACGTCTCACGACACAGCCCATGTGTGAGCTCACATTCACTAAGTGAGGCAAACACGCAAGTTATTAAGTTAAAATTTGAGTGTGCAGGCAGGGTTGAGGGCATAAAAACAAGAGATTTTGCTGATGAACGTTCCACTGCATGCTTAGAATTTTGGCACAAAATAACACCATGCATTTTAAGACAGAAGTTGCGGGCCGTAATAAAATCCCACCTCAGACTTTGGACATGCCTGACACAAGCACTACTTTTCTCACGTACAATAAGTGCGTCATCAAATATCGGCTGAAAATATCGGGCAAATCTAAGCATCGGTCTGATGCCGACGACTTCAAAAAGCTATTATCGACTGGCTCCGATATGATCCCGATATTATTGTGCATCACTGCGTTATTTGTAATTATGTAGTCAGTATCCTATTCTTTAGTTTTCTTTGGTACAAAATGTAAAAATTGATCTCTGAATCACTTCCTTCTCTTCTCTCACAAATGTTGCCATGTGAGCTCGCATGAGATTTAAAAATCTTAAGACTGACCACGGGGAGAAACAAACTGGTTGTGAGACAGCATCCAGCCTCCCAAATTTGTACCGTGTGCCCCACGGCCAGCCCAAAAGCAACGGAGTCACTCTTTGTCTTTAGCCAGTGTTTAACAGTCTTGGTCTGAGTGAATCAACTCTATTTCTCTTTCTTTTTTGCCTACCCGCTCTCCTGATCAGATATTGACGCTGGCTGGACTGATAAAATGTTGTTATTGCAGTAAATTGCAGTTCCAGTGTGGAATAAATATGAACAAAGCCCTAAAGCTTTATCGGCAGGGCGGCGTGCGGAGCTGCTGCGGAGAGACGCTTTCAGCTGGTGTTTTTTTGTGGCAAGTTCCATTTTCAAACCCACCGAGGACAGAAGCCAGCCTCCACATTGACTGATCTCGGACATGTGTAATGCTTTTAGCAGTGGTGATGTAACTGGATGTAGAGTAGAAAGTTATTTTGGTAATCCCCGCAGATTTGCAGCCAGACTCAGATCTGGATTTCAGCTTTTTCCTGAGACCAGTTATACTTGCGGCAGATTTCTGCGATGGTCAGTGCACTAATTAAAAACATTAATAATCAATGAGTCCTTATCAATAAGTGTTTTGTGCTAAATGATACCAGATTTCCGCTGCTCTTATCCATTAATGGTAGGTTCTCTTTCTCCAGTAGTTTTATCTGTTAGTGACGTCTTATTTTTCTTCCTCGGGTGGGTAATTTTGCTATGTAAGCAGAGTGATTTTTCAGCTCCATCGCATATTCATACGGCCTCTGTGAGAGCAGACACGGTAATCCTTAACGCATATATTACAGATCAAAATTTACTGAAGTGGTCAGATTTTTATGCATTAGAATAATGAAAATCAGAGCTCATTATCTCTAGTGATGATCCCGCTACTTAAGTCTCCCCACGCACTGGGCATCAATGGAGATATTGTTAAATTATGCAGCCTGCGCAGACACAAGAAATCCATCATCTCTCTGCAACTTTCCATTTGTAGGTAACACATAGTGACTGCTGACATAAAGTAATCTCAGAGTAGCGCGCACACACACAGCCTTTTTTTTTTACAGATGACTGCGCACATTGCAGACACACTCTTAGTCAGCTTCCTGAGAACAGGGACAGCAGCCGATGGCACAGACAGGGTTTATATCTAACCGTCATAGTGTAATATGAACAAATCAATCATGTTTAATATATTTTATTGCACACAATCTCATTAGTTACACAAATAATGTCAATGTGTTTACTCTGAGTAATGGTGGAGATGGTGGAGCTCTCCGTGGTGCTGAAATGGCTCTAGAATTAAGGACCTGTGTCATTTTGATTTAACCATCGTATTATTTTTATTCGTAAATTATGTTAAAATGTCAATAATGTGCACTTTTAAATGTTAAATAATGTTAACGACCTCATTTACAACTGGTGCATCAATACATCAGTCAAACTGGAGCAGGTATTAATGTGTAAATGTTTTTATATTTGATGTTTGAGTGATTCTAAACAAGTGTGCTTTGTTACAGTGAAAATATGAACATAATCCTGTTCAAACCCAAACTCAAGCTGCCTTAACCACAGATCTGTTGGCAGGATATTTCTCTGTATTACACAATAGCCACCTACATGCTCTTCCCCACTGCCAGCAGATTAAAATCATATTCTTTTATTCAACTTCATTCATTGTGGCAGATCACTAGACATTATTCTTATCCCTCTCTCAGGTATTTCTGCTATAATTAGCCGGATGGGTCCGTGAAGAAGGCACCTTTTTGGGTATCCAGGCTGTTTTTTCTGCTTCCTGTTAAGAGAAATATTAGTCAAAATTGTACATTCATGTATCCAGCCTAAACTAAAACAACACCAAGTTCTAGAGCCGTTATCCTTCTGTAAATAAACCTGTCTGATGGTGTCTGGGTTAAATATTAAAGACGGCAGGATGCACATTAATCAATACCTTTCAGCTATGATGAGGAGAAGCGTTTTTTTCCCGCAGAATAGGCGCAGTTTATAGACTTGGGGCTTGGAAAAGCTCTGCACGTGGTAAGTTAATTTCTTTGGCACAGATCTGAGTGAATATAAATCCACACCACAGGCACACAACATTGATTGGATTACGCTGTGGAGAATTTGATTGTCAGATTATGACAATACCTGTGTTCATCACATCCATCATAGTAAACGTCACTGGTGCCAGTCCTAACTTCGTATTGTATTCCGCCAAGGACTGCTGCTTAGCCATTCTGCCAAGGCTTTCTTTGCTTTCAAAACACTTTTGCTTACTCCTTCCTCTTTCCCTTTTTTCCCAATCCAAAGCCCTTAAGCCATCTCAAACCTGAGGCTTACCGTTCGGGTTTGCTCATGAATACTGATACTAGCCAAGTCAGAGCGGGCTTGAGACCACCCAATAGAATTTTAATACTGTTCTTGCATTTCTTTAAGGTTACACGTGTCTGTGTTTGTGCACGGCTGAGGTAAAGCAGGTGCTGAGTTAATGTCTGTGATAACCGCGCTAGCCGTGCAGAGTCGCTTCCCTATTCACTTTTATGTGAAAAGAGATGGAGGGTTGCATTGACTCCCCCTGAAGCAGACGCGTGTTTTCGGGTAGACTCGAGAACAAGGAATTCAGTCGTGACGTCAGCGACACAACCTCCAACAAGCCTGATGCTGCGCTGCATGTTAAATTACATTTCTCCTTCCTCCCTCAAAGTCTTCAAGTTCTCATGCAAAAACTGGGTCTGAGTCACAGAGACAGCTGGAGCTCTGGGAGGAAAGTGTTTGTGTTTTTGTGTGTGTTTTGAAGGGAACTCTGACAGTATGTGTACATCTTAATGAAGCCCTAACTCCAGTATCAGCATCAGCTCGTCGTTTTACACAAGTAACATTGCCTCGGCTTGAGAAATAGGTCAGAAAGCAGATCGAGCAGCTTGGTGTTCGCTGGCTGATTTTCCTCTGCTGTGTGATCTTCAAACGTCTTTGTCCCGCAAAGGGAATGAGTTGGGCTGGATTTTGTGTGTGTGTGTATGTATGTGTGAGATAGAGATGGCTCTGTCACAGGATGTCTCGAGCTTCCTTCTTCACAAGCTTCCTCGAGGATTCCTTCCGTTACGCTGTAAAACTGCAAATTGTGTTCACATATTCAGGCATGTTATTCTGCCACATCAAAAGCTACGTGCATTTGTGCAGCCTGCACTGTAACGCTGGTAAATGAATCAATGAAGGAATGAAAGGGTGAAGATTTATGAGGTGAGTTTATTTGTAAGTCATATGTTCTTCATGCAGCTCAGTTCAAAGCCCTTCCTCAAGCCCTGCCATCTGGATGCATGCTTTACATAACCCACTGGACACACACACACACATACACACACAGAAACCCTCAGCAGCAGTTCTGTGTGTGTATATAAATATGTGTGTTGGTATATTTATACACACAGGTGAAGTAATACGTTAAAATGCTTTTATTCCCCAGAAAATATGATAAAAACTTGATTTTCTTTGTGCAGTAAAAACAAAATCCACTCTCAAGAGTACACTCTCTCACATAGTCATCACATCTCTCTCTTTTTCTGTTTCACACACACACACACACACACACTCTCAAACACACACTTTCACAATTACGTCTTGTAATAAACCTTAAACTAAACTTACATTTTAACTATAACTTTAAGTAAACTTTTCTGCTTTAGTTTTGTAATCGGAGGGTCACCGGTTCAAGTCCTGAGCTGGTAATGGTACCACTGAGGTACTCATGAGCAAGGTACCTTTCTCAAGCACTTTTTGATATCACGTCACTTCAGCATTGCATCAAGTTGGAATCGGGGCAGCTGGTACAGTAACGGTTAGGGAGTCGGCTTCATGATCAGAAGGTCGCCGGTTCTAGTACCGGACCGGTAAAGGTATGCCTGAGGTACTCATGAGCAAGGTACCATTCTCAAGCACTTTTTGGTATCACATCAATGTCAGCGCTTGCATCAAGTTGGAATTGGGGCAGTTGGTATTGTAACGGTCGACAGTTCAAGTCCCGGACCAGTAACGGTACCACTGAGGTACTCATGAGCAAGGTACCATTCTCAAGCATTTTTTGGTATCACATCAATGTCAGCGCTTGCATCAAGATGGAATTGGGGCAGTTGGTATTGTAACGGTCGACAGTTCAAGTCCTGGACCAGTAACGGTACCACTGAGGTACTCATGAGCAAGCTACTGTCCCCGTGCACTGCTCTCCGGGTGCTGCCTGAAAGCTGCCCACTGCTCCTTCATGGGTCAAATGCAGAGGTCACATTCGGTTGTGGTGCAACGTGTGCTGTTCTGTAGTATGTTCTTCTTAACAAATAATCACTCACTGAACTTCTGAATTAAGGGATTTTTTGGGTGTAAAAGTATTTTACAGCCTTTTGGTAATTGGTATACACAGCACACACACCCATACACATGAAAGAGGAGCTCTAATGTAGGCCATCGTTCTGCACGTCTGCAGTGGAAGGGATTAAAGCTGGAATCTGGACTCCTCATATCTGCCGGCGTGCTGCAGGCCCGCATGTGGGTTGAGTGGAGCGTGTGGAATGGTGAGGCGCTCGTGTCTGCTGCATCAGTTACCACCGCTTGACACTTTCACCCCTTATCGCTCCCCGCTATTAGATGACACCCATCTGCTCTCGGCTCGCTCTGTCGCAGGTTTACTTACTTGTCAGCTGTGATTACCTAAACCTTCCTGCTAGGTCTCAGCGATACGACCTCAAAAATCAGCATCACTTTACATGCAGATAAAAGCATGAAAAATATGGGATACCGGCATCGGCCAATAATTCCCATATCGTGCATCCCTAATTTTAAATTAACTGAAGGAAACACAAAGATAATGGCAGACTGGATGGGGCAAGGTCGCGTGACAGTGGCATGTTTTTTTGGGGGACTGTACATTACATTTACATTACAACATTTAGCAGACAATCTTTTAGAGACAGTTTCCCTGAGAGCAGCTTGCTCAGGAACACAGTGATGGTAGTGCTGGACTTGAACCCACAACATCCGTATCCTCTAAATCCACATTGAGCATCCTAACCACTAGGCCGCCGCCGCCACCACCACCAAGAACAGCACTGGAGATAGTGTTGATAAAATTATTTTTTTTAAAGTACGATAATTGTCATGGGTGAAATTACATTGATTATCGGTTACAGTACTTGCCCAGCACTACTTTATGAAGAGTTATTCACAGTGAGTTATTCACAATCTAGTCTTGAGCCAAGGTATAAACAGCAATAGACTATTTTCTTTTTACGCCATCCTGTCTCTGTCACCTGGCATTTATTTAGAGCGGTCCTACTGAATGTGCTGCTTTTGCAGAGACCTGTGAGTCACTCGACCTGGCAGCTTTTCACTTGCGATACAGAAAGTGTTTGTGTTCGTAACCGTTTTTGCAGCTGGCAGTCCTACCTGGCGTAATGATGAAAACTGTCATCAGTTCCGAAAGCGGAGCGGCGAGGAGCTGGCCGTGCTGTAAATGGAGCAGGTCACTGTTGCGTTTAAGAGCTGGAGGCAGGTTGGTGGGAATGTTAGCGAAACCGAATCGATACAATAGAGTCAGCGTTCGTGCCATTGATTATTTAACTATAGCTCTCAACTGATACTCGCGGGCCGGGGCTGAGTGGATCGCGTTCTAAAGAGATTCAGCTGCAACGCTACGTGTAAAATTAATGAGCCTCTACTCTTACTCCGCTCTCCGGTCAAACACGAGGATGCTGAACTTGAAATGTCAGGAACGGCCCGAAGGTTACCGTAAGTAACAGTATCGGTGTGGTAGGGACCTCATTGCGTGAGTGTACAGTGAAGTGCAAAATAATGTGTCTTACCTCAGTGTGGTAACGACGTATTCATAGGTAGAACTGGCCGATATGAAGTCAAAACTGTATCAAAGTTAATTGATTGTTACCCTTCGATTATGATAAATGAGAAATTAATTTTATTTTGGGGTTTTTGGTTCGTTTTTTTTGCTATTTTAGTTCAATGATGTTTGTACTGTAAAGGCCCATTTACATGTATGCAGATATCTTTATAAATTTTTTTATATGTATAATTTTTTTTATAATACAAAATTATTCCAAACTTGAATGTTTACTCCCTGTCCGCAGCATGTTTTTTCCGTCAGTGAATTGCAGGCTACATGCCTAGCGTGGTTCACAATGCAGTAACCTTCTTCATGGTCACTTGTGGAATGTAGGAAATTTAAGGTATTCAAGGCACATGTACAAGTACAACTAAACACGTCACATCTATGGACGTCGTTAGGTGTATTTTAGGGAGGCTTTAGCCATTCAACAAAGTTCCTAAGCCCCCCTATAATTATGGGTGATTTTTTTTCATATAAGAAATTAGTGAAGGCTTGCATCTTTCGATCATAGTGATGTCCCTGACATCATCGTTTTAAGAATACTGTGTTTTACTCGTTAACACGTATCCACGGAATCCAGTATTTTAAAAAATATGCGTTTGAGGTGGCTGAAACTCCGTTTATGTGTAAACAAACGACCCAGACGTATTTAAAAATATGTGTCTATAAAAATATCCACATACGTGTAATCAGGCCCTAAATATGCTCAACTATTAAAGCCAGAGTGTTTTGTCTATTAATGGAAAGAAACGCAGTCTGGATGAAGCGTAGTCACATGACAACACATGATTTTTAAGGGTGCAGCCCATGAATAAACATTGAGGAAAATATTAACAGATTTATATGTGCTAACAGAATTTTAAAAAATAATTAAAAGCCATGATCAGGGCATAGGTCAGGGCCTAAGAGCACGGTACTCGACCAGTAGAATTTGGGGGCAGTTGATAGCATAACGGTTAGGGAGTTGGCCCTGTGATGAGAAGACTGGCCGATCACTGATCCACGGGTGCTGCTAAAAAGCTGCTTGGGTCAAATGCAGGGGTCACATTTGTTTGTGGTGCACTTTGTTCTGTGCTGTGTTCATAATACAAATAATTCACTTTAGGTTGTGGTTTCATATCCACCTCGGTCCTACCTCTAACACGACCGTTACCACTACCTTATTCCTGCACACTCAGTGACAGCTGTAATGACACAGACAGTGCAGTAATACATCACAATAAATAAAGAAGTGGTGTGTGTATCTAAAACCCAGAATAAGATGTGTATTTATGGTGCCTGATTAATCAACGTCAGCGCCACCAAATAAAGACAGACCTAATACATTTGTCTAGTATAAAATGTCTCAGATTCTGACTCACTGAGATTGATTTTACTCCTCGAAATGTGCTTTCTGCGTTTTTTAAAATATTAAATAATTTTTTCAGTATTAATGAATAATTCCCGTCTCTCTGAAAGACCCCTTTTAACTTTTTACTGTTCTCTTTGAAAGACAGAAGCAGCGCTGCCTCATCCTTCTGCCAGATAAACTTACCTAAGAGTCTCATTCTCAACTTTCTTTTTCATGTCACACATTGCCTCAGTGCTGTTGATTCGAGTGAAATAACTCCAAAAAGATTCTTACTCTTAGAAATGCATTTATATCGACCAAACCACAACATATCAATATGTGTGTGTGAGGATTGATTGACAAAACATTCTTCACCTACAAAAACCAGTCATGATCAGCTCGGTGTGGTCAGGATTCCTCTG
The DNA here is from genome assembly GCA_032718565.1 of Distichodus sexfasciatus. Lineage (NCBI taxonomy): Eukaryota > Metazoa > Chordata > Actinopteri > Characiformes > Distichodontidae > Distichodus > Distichodus sexfasciatus. The sequence goes on from JAVGVS010000108.1 coordinate 602,822, forward strand.
GGGCTGTCTGACGGTTCCAGCATGAGACAGGCAACGTGAGGCTCAGGTCGGAGCTGAAGGAGAAAAACACACCATGCCCAGGTGTGTTTGCACAACACACGTCACCAACCCCTAGTTTGCTGCGTGTGAGCTGATGCCAGCCACTAACATCTGCACTTAAATACTGTGAGAAATGACAACGTGGAACGAGTATCACCATTCACTAAATTCACAATCCCTCTTTAATGCCCTTTGATACTTATGTTTGCATCTAAAGCTTTAATTGTGGCGTCTTTTACAGCCTAAAACAAATTGGGTTCATTAGATATAATCTCGTAACAGAGTGTTTAACAATAGATAATGGAGCATTGTGTCCTAAAATGTAATGGGATTTAATTAAGTTCACTCAAAGATGCAAACTTGCAGTTCAGCATCGCTGCATTTCCTCATAATAAAGGCTCATTATGTAATTGATGGCTGTACCTCTTAAATACCCATATTGCATTTTCATCATACATCTCACACAGTCGCTGACGAAAAGTATTAAACACATTTAATGATTTACAGACAATTGAACACGTTCCTACTAATATAGATAGAAATGTATCACTAATGACTTTTAGGTATCTCCCAAAATGCTAATGCCCTGAAATCTTTTATTCTCTTCTGATATAGCAATTTGCAAATGTCAAGTTTCCACTAATCCATTATGCAGTCATTTGCTGTTCAAAGTATTTTGTCATGGCAAATGAGCTCATGGTTCCAGCAGCTACAAATCTGACACTGACTAATTTGGGTTCTTTTCATCACTTGTTGGCGTGAAGCAGTGTGTTTGATATTTCTATATATTTTAATGGTGATGCACGATATGGGAAATATTGGCCGATGCCGATACTGAGTTGAGCGTGTAAAGAGTTTACTCAACAACATTCCACTGCGCGCTCAGAATTTTGGCACAAAAATAATGCCGTAGTTCCGACATTTCTAACACAGCGCCAAGTCAAGCAAGCGTAAAAGCAGAGTTATTGTGTTTGTACTGTATTTATTGTGTTTGTACTGTATTTATTGTGTTCGTTCTGTATTTATTGTGTTGCTTGTTGCACCTTTTGTCCTGTTGAATGTAATGTTCAGTGTTACTATATGTTGCACGGGGGCCATGGGGAAACGCTGTCTCATCACACTTTGTACATGTATAAAGCGACTGATGACAATAAAGTACCTTGAACTTGAACTTGAACTAGCAAGGGTGGAACACTTGTCACTTTGCGCCCTATGTAGTGTACCAAGTCAAATAGTGTGCATGTGGCACTCCATTTGCACTACCCAGTGCGCAGAGAGCCATTAAGCTACAACCCCGGTTATTTCCTGAGATGCATACTAACACATTAAAAAGTATGATAGGAACACTTTAACTACCATACTATTAAGTGCAGTAGTATGTGGCTCGGGTCACACCTCACATTCGCTACCTGATGCAAACAGTAATTTCTTTAGTAAAATTTTTTTCCATGTGCAGGCAGAGTTGAGTGTGTAAAGACAAGAAATTTTGTTCCTTAATGTTCCACTGCGTGCTTAGAATTTTGACACAAAATAATGCCATACATTTTAAGACAGAAGGCGATGGCCGTAGAAAATCCCATCTCAGACTTCGGCCATACCTAGTTTTACCTTTCCCATGTACAATAAATGCGTCGTCAAATACTGGCTGAAAATAGCGGGTCAAATCTAGGCGTCAGTTCAATGGTGATGACTTAAAAAAATCAATTATTGGCCGATTCCAGTACAATTCTCATTAGTGCAGTTCTGCTAACACTGAATAAAATTCCGTTTCATTTCTTTTTTAAGTCTTGCTATGTGCCAGGAGAAGTCACAGTCTCAGCCTTTAGATTCTGAGCCGTTCGCATTCTGAATAGCTCGGTTACTTTTCAGGGTCACGAGGCAATGGATGCAAATGACTCAGAAGGGAATATTCAGGCTCTAATTAGGAATTCTTAGACGCATCGGTAGCAACAGTGTGACCTTCAGCGCTGTTGACCAGCGAGAAGCAATTTGGTGCCAAAGCCTGTCGCAGCAGCGCCGGTGTAATTTCAGTTTCAAAGCTGAAAATAGTCTTTACAGAACTTTTCTGGCCCAGACGTTCCCGACGTTACCGAAGGGGAGATAAACCCGGTGTCACCGAGCCAATGGCACGGAATTAATGCTTTCAGTGTTTCCGTTATCTCGCAGCCTCACAGACAGGAGGGGACATTTTTAATAAGCACTTTCTTGCTTTTGTCTGTGAAACCTGTCCAGTCAACAGATTTGCTCTCGGTGGCCCACGAAAAGCAGCGATGGAGAGGTGACTCAGATAAAGCTGAGCGCCACATCACAAACAGCACTTTGAAGTGAGATGCACCTCCAGCAGGGTGAAAAATATCAATTCGGTACGTGCCGCCCTCATTCTCGAGCTCCGCTGGGCCGCTGTTTATCTGCTGTGTCCTCACCCTTATCTGCATCTCCGTGCTGTGGGTCACCGGGCATCAGAGCGCTAATCTACGCTCCTGACAATCAGACATGGATGCAGCCCTGTAATACTGGTGCTTAGATAAAAAATTTAGATTTTACTGACTTCTATGCCAAAAAAAAGACTCACCTCTAAATATACGTCCCGACCAACTTGGACTTGTGATTTTTTAATGACTTGCAAATGTTCAGCCTTTTAAGGTCTTCCTAAAACTGAAAAACTGACTGCTGTAAGATCCGCTGATTTTTCCCCTTAAGATGGAGCACTGCACAAAATTTAACGTTTCAAATTTTCAAAGTTTCAAACTAATATATTATGCAGTCCTTTTCTGTTCAAAGTTTTTTTGTAATTGCAAATGGGCTTTCACTAGCAGCAGCTACAAATCTGATGCTGATTGCTTTTGTCTCTTTTGATCACTTTGTAGTGTCGTGGGCAAACCATGAAGCCAAAATTTGATCTTTTTTTTTATACTTTCTGTATTCAATTTGCAGGAAAATATTTCAAAGACACATAAATACACAAGTTGAGCACCGTTGCACAATATGTTCCACACAAACATTATGTGTTCATGTCCACGTAGTTATGAAACAAGTTCCAAGTTATCTTTTTGCCCTGAAAATATCCCAAAACTTCTGGAAGTTATCAGAAGAATTAACTCTAGAAACTACAGCGTGGGCATGTATTGCTTTTGTGCTGCCAGTTCTGGTGCTTTGGGGGCTTTTTTTTCTTTTTTGTTAGAACTTTTGCGATTATGGCTGCTGGCGACAAAAATTATGCAATTAGCGACACGCGGTGCATTTCTCCCCCTCACTACCTCACCGCATACTGGCGTACATCGCTTCCAGCATCTCGCCACAGGAAGCGAGCGCCTCACCGTCTCCAGGTCTCTCGGCCATATCACAAAGATGCCGGTCTTGGCAGTTTACTGCAGCAGTTGGACCTACTGAGCTTTGTACTTCTAAAAGTGAATTACTTCTGTCAGGCCTCAAAGTCTCAAATTCATATGTAGTTTGTACATTTTGTGCTTATGAGTACTTTTGATTATTTTAGATTTTTCAGTAGTTAATACTTTCCCCAGAGTGTGTTCATGAACATTTCCCTTAAAAACATATTACTTCGTATATCTGACCCTCGAGGATTTTGCAATGTTGCGATCGCAACTATTAACGCAAATTCAGTACTATCGTGCAATTTTGTCCAATTAAAGCAGCTTTTCCACAATTTTTGACCAATCATTGTCATTTCCTGCAAAATGTTGAGCAAACTCACTTCCTTATTATGTTCAGAAGACACAGGAAATGTGTGTGATAAAACGCCTCACATTTACCTTCAAAAACAACTAAATGATTAATGGTTAATAAAAATAACAGTTGCTTTGTTCCCTTCATTTGAATTAATTGTTAAAGAATCATTGTAGAGAGGGACAAAATGGCAAATTTTCAGCAACTTTGACTCGCTCACTCAACTTTATTGCAACAAAACGTCTAAAAACGCAGCAACTTTCATCACAATTTTTAAGAAAAGGTTCCGCAAAATCAGACATTTTAGGCCGCAGCAATCTAAAAAAAAAATATCCTGGAGCGACTGCTGTGTTGTCATGTGACTGCGACCCAATCACAAAGATATGCACTCTTTCATTAGAAGAACTATCCCAGATTTAATAGTTGAGCACATTCAAAATGATGGTTCATTTATTGTAATCAAGGTAAAATGTTGAATTAATTGTGATATTGATTGCAGATGGCACCATCCAGCCCTAACTCTTCTTGTTAGAATGATTTCTGCAGCCAGATATTGTGCCAGAATCTATTTTCAAACCTTGTAGAACTAGTGTCATTTTTTGGTAGTTATAATTAATGTTTTTGCTATGGCAGTATTATTTCTCATCAGCAATAATTCTGTTACTTTGCTGCGTATTTGTTTTCATGTGTCGCCTCTCAGATCTCTGGACCCTATTTCCATTATCCTTGTTTCTCTGGAGGGGACTCTTTTGTTGGCAAAACTAAATGAATCCAATCTGTCATTATCAAAAGAAGCAGACAGTATTTTCTTCATCGGGGTTGTGGAGAAAAACGTTAGCACCACATGCGGATATTGAAGAGATATTTGCGAATTCCGCGAACAGAGCTCATTCAGCTGGAATTTCATCAGCGGCTTGATGTGAAAACAAGCAGGAACACAAAACGGACTTCTGACCTCAGCCATTACTGCAGCAGACCGTATTTTATTAACATTTCTTTCACAAGCTGGTAGAAAAGTGTTTCAGCATTTTTAACCTACACTTTCCCTCGACTTTAGGATTTTTAACTGGCCAAATAACTCTCCTGTTGTGGTCATTGGTTTCTACAATGCATAGAATACTAAAGGCCGTGCTTCTTTAGTGTTTGGCTCAGTGCAGTAAAAATACATTGCTGTGATATTTATAAAATTTCATGCAATATAAGCTTATTCGACTTTTTGTTGAAACATATTGAGCCTGAAAATAAGGTTTCAATTTTTTTTTTTATAGATTGCTGGTGAGGATTTTACTGTTTATTCATTTAATATGTAAAACAGCACAACCCTAGACCAGTTTTCATTTCTCAGCAGTGATGAATACTCGAGTTATATAAAGATTATGAATGCGTTATTGTCAAGTAGCGTGGGGAAATTAGTGATAATCTTTATTACACCGTTTTGGTAATATACAACATGCTTTGTTTGCTGTAGATATACACTATACAGGTGTATATTCCAGTGTAAAATCTATATTAATTATATTATTATATCTACTTATATTAACTGGATCACTTCTAAAACTGCCGAAGAGCTATTAAATATTAAAGTTAATAAAAAGCCTAAACGCATGGCTATATGTTTATAGCTGCAGTATATTTATAGACATTAAAGAATGCAATAGTGCACCTGTGTAATGTGCAATTGTGCACTTTAATATCTATAAATATATTGCAACTTAAGCGTATTATTTAAATATTTTTATTATCACTTTGACAGTTCGCGGTTTAACTGTGATATGGTTTTATATTAATCTGGAGCGTTACTTTTTAAATGCATGTAGCTCATTGTGTCTGTGTCAGTACAGTGTGAAAATGTCCTGCGTGCTGTTTTGCGGGGCGCGTTGGTGCGTAATGTTCTCGAGTGGGGTTTGTGTAAGCGGCTGAGAGCGAGGCTGCTCCGGGTTTGGCGTCAGTGTGAATCCGCTTCACCTCTTCACAACACAACACAACACATGTGACCGCGCCGCTGCCGTTATCCACACACACACACACACACACACACACACACACACACACACACACACACACACACGCAGCGTGGAGATGTGTTGCGGAGCGTCACGCAGCCCGACGCGTTTCATCGACGGCGCGGCGTAAGGTCCGAGCGCGTCTGGTCTGGTCAGCGGTCAGCGCTGCTGTGAGACGGAGAGAAGACGCGAGAAACACGCGGGATTAAAGTTGACCATGCCGGGCTTCTGAGAGGGAACACCAGCGTTTGGGAAGGTAGGACGAGAACTGACAAATACCTGTTTCATCTTCATCTTATTCACCGCCGAGGACGGTCAGCAGCGCGGAGTCTGCGTCGGTTCAGCACACACACACACACACACACACACACTGTCATGCACACACTCCTCATCACCAATGCTGAAACGGGTTACTGATGCAACACTGTACAACAGCCGTTTATGTTGACATTTAAACGTCTAAAACAAAGAACCTGTTCATATTTCAAATGTCTGACATTAATGAAAGGTTTTTCGTGGAGGCGTTAGTATAACACTGATGCTGCAGTGATTGTTCCCACTCGAAAACTCTCACTTTTGCATTTGTAGAAGGGTTCAGGAACAAAGTTGCCATGCAACTGATGAGGCACTGTGTGGCACCTTTATGCTCAACCCTTTTTTGATCATCCATCATCTGGCAGTTCTTCATAATTCATAAATAAACACCTGTTTACCCATTTACATGTTCACATTAGCACTGTTCCAACTGTATGTATGTGTGTGTTCTTGACTTCATATATATATAGATACATATGTACAGTACTGTGCAAAAGTTTTAGGCAGGTGTGAAAAAATGCTGTAAACAAAGAATGCTTTCAAAAATGGAAGTGTTAATCATTTATTCTCATCAATCAACAAAATGCAGTGAATAAACAAAAGAGAAATCTAAATCAAATCAATATTTGGTGTGACCACCCTTTGCCTTCAAAACAGCATCAGTTCTTCTAGGTACACTTGCACACAGTTTTTGAAGGAACTCGGCTGGTAGGTTGTTCCAAACATCTTGGAGAACTAACCACAGATCTATAATCCTACAAAATAATATAATGACTATAATCCGATTTTCGATTTTAATGGATTTTCTCCTCCCCTACTCAAAATCAAACCACAGACGGCAAATAAATGGTTCAAAACCACATGTCAGTTGTGGCAGAATAATACGACACCTCCTCCTCCAGCTCTCTACCGATTCTTTGACGTGTTTCATTATACAGTTGTGGCAAGTCAAATTCAGAAAAATATTTGCGGCTTGGAAGCACGTACTTCGGGTCAAAAACTTTTGGCATGTTAATGAATCCCGGCTTTTCCACAGTATGTATGGGCACCATGTCTTTTGCAATATACATAGGGCCCCATTAAATCCGTTTTGTTTTTTCCTAAATTCCGTTTTATTTTTTTCCTGAATTCCGTTTTTCCATATTTGTTCTTCTGAATTTCGTGTTTTACATTATAATCATATTTATTCACCTAAAAAGTGTCTAATTATGGAGCGGAGGTGGGGGGGGTCACATTTAACTGCGCACTCGATTCTTAAATTTGTGGTCTATATATGTGTATATATATATACACATATACACACATACAATACACACACACACACATACATATATACACACACACAAACTTATGTGCCAAACTTGAACCTGATGCGATCTGTGTTGTTGCAGATGTCAACACACAAAAACCTGTTCATGGAGAAGAGCAGACATCTGCTGGCCATGTTGGAGGATAAAGACAATGAACTCTGTCTGCAGAAGGTCACTGCACTGCAGTGGACATCAGCGCTGAGAAACCAGGTACACAAATCAGCGTCTCTGTCATAGCTGAAGGTTGGGCATTGCACCCTGTAGCCTGAACAATGCCCAGTTTGTGGTGCTTTGATTCAACACACAGTGTATATGACATGCAGTTTTTAATATACACAGAGCTTTTGCACACGGATCTTAAAGTCCACATGACGTTTGATATGTTATTATGAGAAGGACAACCGAGCATCAACTAGAAAGTTTAAAATCAGTCATTAATTACACCCGTTAATGCTACATTTAGGTATACAGTGCTGTGCAAAGGTTTTATCCAACCCTTATTTTATATATTGCTAAGAATGTTAGGCAGTAACAACAATGATTTTATTGCAACATGGGTAGACATACATATAAATGCATTTCTCAAGACTGACATGAGAAGCTGGCTTAATTTTTGGAAGCAAAATGTGAAGAAATGAGGTGCATGGCTCAACTTCCCTTGAACTGTACATCTGAAAAGTGTCCAGTGAATTGAGGAGCTTTATCCCGTCCTGTTCTCTACCAAGCCAATATCAAGAGCGGGAGAATTGCATTGAGATAGAAAGGATAATGACTGATGACATGGAATTCCTTTGTAACACTACAAGACTGCGTTGCTGTTCTTCTCTGCTACTTGGCAGTGTGTTCTCTGACAGAAGCTTGTGGTCCATCAGAAACAACAGTTTTGCCCATATATCATAGTGTTGGCAGCAAGTCAGACCTTGACAAAAAGGAACCCTGAGATTCTCTTTTGTACGTACTGTGTGTTTTGAATGCCAGTCCTTTTTAAAAATGTTCATCTTTTGATGAACTTTTGTGAATTTCATATTTATCTGTCGCCATTATACATATTTTTCTTCATACATGGCCAGATGAATGTTGTTCCTATTCATGTCCATTTAAATATTTTCCTGGAGGTTTAGGTCATCGTTTTCAGTGAGGACCTTCACCTTTCTGTCCTTTTCTCACTGCCTCGGCTTTATTTTATGGTTTTAATTCAGTGGTAAAGTGCGCAAGACAAAAAACTCTGACAGTTTCAGTTTTTTCCTTGAACGTAAAATGTTTTTTAAAAAGTGGCTGTTCTATTGCTGTCCTTCCTATAAGTTTGTGTCCTTGCTGTAAAGCTTACATGCAAGCAGTGACTAAAATATTAAAGGATTTAGCATCTTAGCTGTGAAGTTTAGGTTTGAGAGGAGGTTTATCTGGTTTCCTGATGTATTCATTGAAGTCTCAGCTTTATTAAAACGTGATGTGCGCTACAGGTGTGTGTTTGTGTTAAGTGTGTACTTGTGCTAACTGTAGTGATTTTCATTTGTCCCAGTAGATGTTGCTCTCTGCGCAGGGTACTGTAGTGTTACACAGTGTGCCTTCTCATTAAACCCTCAGTAGAAGAGACCTCATGCTAACAGGTTTGCTGCTGTGAATGGTAGTAAAAGAAAGCGTGAGAGATGTTTTAGTGTTTTTTGAGAGTTGGTGAAGTAGGAAGTATAATTTCTATGTTGTTGTGTTTGCGTTAGAGAAACCTGCATGAGGCCCGATTGGCGAGCTCATCGTCGCTCAGCATTTTGCAGATTGCAACACCATACATAATCAATTGTGGATCAATTCTCCATTCAAGTTGTCTCTTTCATCCCTCGCAATCGACACATCTTTGCTTTCAAAGAACGTATTGTGCTTTAATTGCTTTCTGATAAAGTCCTACCAGCTCTGCTTTGAACTGCAAAGGTTAAGTCATGAAATATTCATTGATGAACTTCAGTGCGGAATGACGTTTTTGTTTTTTGATTTCTCCCACAAAACAAAACAATCTCATGAAAATTGCATTCATTTACGATACATCTCGTCTTCTGAAGGATTAAATGGCTCAGCTACTTTAAACCAGCTGCCGTGATTTTCCTCTCACCTTCATCACAGATAAGACTTTGCTCGGGCTTGATCGCAAATCTTTTTAACTGTCTGTGGGTTTTTTTTTCCATAAAATATGTCAAAGAAGAGTAGACGTTGACATTTTTCCGTCTTGCTTGACGATAACCCGTTTGGTGTGAGCTTTGGGGCAGGGAGATAACTCTCGTGTGTTTGCGTCTTGCTTGTGTTTATCAGTAGCAACCAATCAGTGCAGTGGGCCGTGCACATCATCATCTACTGATTAGATTTTTAAGGGGTTCTCGCTGTCCTCTAATTAACAGCCATGGCATTTGGAATAAATGTCGTGTTTATTTCAATCACTTGGTCTTTGTCCGGCTATTAAAACCCAACATGAGACGCAGAGGGAGGGAGAAGGCAAGAGAGAGGAGGAGGAGGATGAGGAGAAAAGGTTGGAAGGAAAGATGGTAGGCTTGAAGGAGGAAAGTAAAGGGTGGGCACTGCAAAAAATGCCTTTTTAAAAATAAGAAAAAATTTACTATTTTTGGGAAAAAAATACTTATTTCAAGCAAAATTATCTGCCAGTGCAGCAAGAAAATTGCACTTGCCAAGACTTCTTAAAACAAGATAAATTTTCTTGAAACAAGTCAAATAATCTAAACAATATTCAGTCTTACCAAGAAAATAAATCCAAAAAATGGTGTAACAAGATTAAAATGCTGAATTCAAGTCAGATTTTATTTTTTGCAGTGGGAGGATGGGTGTAAAGTGGGAAGAAGGACAAATTGAGGGGATAGAGGGGATGGCAGAGAATATATATGGGCGAAAAAGAAAAGATGGATGGGCATCAAGCGGGGTAAATATAAACACAGGGAAGTAAAGGTAAAGCAATGAAAGGACAGTGCTGATGGATAAGCATAGCAAGAAAAACAGGTGAAAAGAAATGAAGCACAAAAGCTTGGAAATGTAGAAAAGAAGAAAACTAGTGAAGGAGACAGAAATGGACCAAATGGGAAAGGACGAGTAAAACCGTGGAGTGGAGGCTGCGAGGAACTGTGGAAAGAGGACGAGAGGAGAGGAGGGAGTGGAGTGAAGGGCTCTCAGATAAGAGGAATAAAAGAGTGTAGAATCTATCCTTCCATTACTGGAGAGGAAGACTCTCCAGGTGGTTACTATGGAGCTAATGCAGTCATGTTGTGGAATAATGAATTTCCATCCGTCCAGCGCGCAAGGAGGAAGAAGAGTGTAATGGACTCGGCCCAGTCTGAAGAGGGGAATGCATTAGGTGTGTCGCAGGTCTGTAATGAGGGCTGCACACTTACCTTCTCTCCTTTATTATCCTGCCTTATTTATTTATCACTCTGTAAAGAAACTGCGCACAGTCGCAGTGATTTGCTCAGCGTTGGCGGAGCCAACAGGGGGCGCCGTTCTTTGGCCTGCGGATTCCAATGCAGTGCTTTAAAAGCGGGGTGGTGACTGCGCTCATAAATGATTCGTATGGGGATCTGTTCAAATCTGTCTCTGTCATCCAGCAGAAATCACTCCTCTTTTAAAATCTGTCCTCCTCATCGTCCCCCTTCTCTAATTCCACTTGGTTTAAGTCCCGCACCGGTAAAGGTACCACTGAGGTACTCATGTACCGTCCACAAACACTGCTCCACAGGTGTTATCAAAAAGCTGGCCACTGCTCCTTCACGGATGGATCAAATGCAGAGGTCGCATTGTTATACAGCTCACCGCAAGAACACAGCTTATTGTTTAGACATTCAGGAAAATAAGTCGCACACTTCCAGCGTACCTTTAGAAGCATTTATCTACAGAGTGAGACATTTTGCTCACTGAAACATAAGTCAGAGTTCCCCTGGTTACCCCCGTAAGTCGCTGTGTGCCAGTGTTCTTGCATATTATTACGTGGTTTCCTGAAATAAAACAAATTCTGTACATTTGTACACTGCATTATTGCTATGATTGCTATAAGCTTCAAGTCTTGCTTAATCAGCGTTGTCAGTAGAACACACACGCTGCTGGTCGGAGGTGAGAGCTTTTGTTGAAGAAAATGCACCTCTCTTCCATATATCAACTCGTGCTAATTGAGCATCTTGGCCTGTAACTGTTTGGACATTCACAAAACTGTTAAAAGTCAGCCATGCGCTTCCCCCCCAAAGAGCTTCTTTTGTGAGTGATGAATGATGCGCGAGTGCCTTCCCTCGGAATGCCTGTCTTGTTAACCAGGCCTTGTTGCCCCGACGCTGAAATCAGTAGGCTCAACAAAAGGGTCTAATTAGAGATAAGGGAAAACAACAACGCGGCGATCATAAATTACCCCTGCCGCTCTCCGACGTGGCACGCGCTCCGCCGTCCTCCTCCTCCTCGTCCTCCCCTCCTCGCTCCGTAATGCTTTCTTGGGCTTTTAATGTGGGAAGAGCAAGCGGTAAATTAAATTAATGTTAGCCTTTTTCTCAATCATTCATCATTTCCAATAAAATGATTAGAGCTGTTGTAAGTACATCGTTAAAACCGAAAGCATAAAAGACCCATTAAAAAGTCATTAAAGCTAGCTCAGCATGAAGGTCTACTCTGTTGGGCTTTAGCTGGCCAAGATGGAAGGGCTCCATTTTATGGACATCATTTGAAGCATGGACCCGTAATTACATGCTGAATGAATAGGAAGGCAAAACAGTTGGAAGCAAAGAGACAGTGGCGAATTAGCGGGAAACGACTCGAGAGCGTACAGCTGACTTAGTTCCGGCGGAGCGGCGCTCTGTTTGTCCACTCCTAAACCAATCATTCACATATGGTTAATTGGTGAGAAAGATCATCAGGACCAGCTAGTAGCTAAGAACAGCCAGCTTGTGCTCAGCACTTGAAGTGTGAAAGCCCAGAAATACAGTTTTATTTTTCGTTTTTAACATTCTGCCCACTGCTCAGTTCCTTTTGTGCTTTAGGGGAGTTTATCGCTTTGTTAAAATGGGAAAAAGTGGAAAACAGTATCTTATCGTGTGTGGACAGTGTGTGTGAATATAATATTATTAATTTAATATTATTTATTACATTAATTTCTAATGATCTTTATTGACTTAGTGTTTGATCTGTTCCACTGTAAGACAGCGTTCAGCATTAGGGTTTGTGCTGTAATGAGGCGGCGTCCTGCTGAGCTGTTGGGCTGTTAAAGACATAAGCACCTTTATGAGTTATTTCGTCTCTTATTTAGCATGGACGGAGCTCTAAGATTGCCTTTTTAATTAGACTGCAGATGGTGGAGTCGTTTTATTATCGGCCACCTCGTGGGAAGGTTGCTTTATTTGTGCCGGCACGGCTCTCTTACCTGTTCTCAGCTTCTCTCGGCTAATTGGAACAGTGCCACATCTGTATTCCAACTGTGTTCGTTATGTACAGAAGTGTCTGTGACCCTCATTTCAGCATTTTTACAGGTACAGTTTCAGTTTGGAGGGTGTCATTTTCATTTGTTTACTTGCATTTACTTCCTAAATATCAGGAGTGGGTTGTCTAGTCTGGCTAGTCAGATGTTATTTTTGAGGAGTGGACAGTGTGCACGGTCCTAAAGCGAAGTGAGTCTATTTCCATCTTTAGCAGACAAAATGATATTCTTATGTGTATTAACCACTAGGGGGTGCTGTGGTTATCTTATCAAAGCAGAAGAGGAAAAACAGAGGCAGTTCTTTAAAAAAATTACTTTCTCTGGGCTTCATTTTCATAGTAACACCATCCTTCATACGTCATGAGTCAATGCGCTTCCTAATTGGAAAAAAGCTTAAAACGGTTAACAGGTTCATTATGTGATTTCATCTTAAGACCTTTAATAAACAATTAAGAGTGCAATAGAGTGGTTAATTTGATAAGAGAACGATAAACGTTTTCATTTGTTTGGCTCGGCGTTCGCCGAAATCTCGCGGGGGGCCGACAGAATGCGCGACGACTGCTTTCGTCGATCCCAAGAGGTCAGACATCAATCAGAAGGCGAGCCGCTGAGTGGCAGCTTTTAATTAGCATACACTCAGATCACCTGCAGCACCGCCGCAAGTGCAGAAGCGCCCGCGTTGGAAATAAAAACAGGTTGTGTTAATTTCAGACTCAGCTGCATGCTGAACGTGGAAAGGTTGTTGGTTACACTCGGGTGCTACTAGTCAGGTACGTCTACCTGCCTCTGCTTTTTTGCCTTGAAAACTTCCTCTACTTGGATGTTTTAATCTGCACTGAGTGAACTGTGAGACTGTGGTGAATAAAAATAAGAAGAAGCAAAGAATTCCACGTTAGATAGTTCCTTTGACACTTACTCCGGTCGAGGCGGGCCGTGTTTGCAATACTGCCGTTCTACACAAGGTCCTCCACGTACGAGGTCACGCAAAACTGAGACATACTAATAGCCTGTGTGGTAATGTCATTAGAAATGTCCTGCCCTCCTCATACGCTACTTCCTTTATTCGTGAAATAGAGGAATTTCTTTACGGCGACAAGAAATGCTTTGTGGCTTTGTAGTTTAAATATTTTACTGCATCTATGGTCCAGCCTTGCTGTTACGTTTTGTTAAGCTGTTTACTTGGTTATTCTGAGGATAAATTCAACTTAAGCATACTTGTTTGGTGTTTATACGTCCTTTCTTATAAACATCTTCCACCTTTTTTGTACATCGAAATAGGGTTGACTGAAGGCTGTAGTCGATTCATCAGATGTGACCTTCAGTATTAGCTGTGTTTCTCTGCTGTGCACAAAAAAGCCTTTGAAACTTTGAAAGACTTTGGTGACAAAGTGGAGTGGACTTTGTAACACAGCCAGCAACTTGGATGAGGATTTGAAGAACATTATTGCAACGTTCTTTTTGCTTCCTGGCTCAGTTTTGTATAGCAATATATACAAGTGAACATGAATTCGTAAAAGTAGTGTTCTACCACGTGCTCTCAATGACCAGAACATTTACACAATATTCATGTTCTGGACAGCTCTACATTTATGAACGTTGTGTTGCTGATTTTCATTCCTTTTCAACATTCAGTTTAAATGAAAGTGAGGGATTATTTGTCATTGTGAACACAGCACAGCACACAGTGCACCACAACCAAATGTGACCTCTGCATTTGACCCATCCGTGAAGGAGCAGTGGGCAGCTGACATGGGCAGCAACCAGGGAGCAGTGCTTGGGGACAGTATCTTGCTCATGAGCACCTCAGTGGTATCTTTACCAGTCAGGGATTTGAACCGGCAACCTTCAGATCACAGGGCGAACTGTTACACTACCAACCTGGTAATATTTCAGCAAGGCATTCTATTTCATTAGCCAGGTTTCCATCCAAGGAGTTTTTTGGAAAAAATATTTAGCGCTTCAAATTTTTTACCGATATAGCTGATGGAAATGCTAATTATCGATAAAATTTTGTAAATGTCGACATAATATTTTTCCATTTAACTTTAGCGCATAACTTCTATATCGATACTTCAGATGTCGCAGAAACTACTTTGGAAACACTTTTTGTCGGAAAAAAAGGGCTTTAACGCAAATAAATGTGTCACATGATACATTTTCATCACGTGCACCACGTCGGCCGTGTCATTCTAAAATGTTGCAGCCAGAGATTTTCTGTGAAGTGTCTCTCCACCACCTCCTCCCAGAAGCTCTTATTCCGTGGTCTCTCCCATACCCGTGGGTTTCGTCGCACTGGGGTACTTTCTTCGAGCTCTAGGGCTATCAGACAAGCAACTGCTTCATTCTACTGTCGTCTTCGGATATTTTGTACAATTCTAATTATTTGTGAAACTGAAATAACAGTAAGCTGGCAAATTTCAAAAAACTGTCTGAATAATCTCTCCATCACTTTGTTTCTTTGTTTAGCGGAGGGGGGTGTCACGTGGGAAACAAAAGGTAGATAATTTGCGACATACACACAATTATGTATGGAAACGGCTCAAGGGCAGATTTTTTTTGCGGTACATCAAAACCTATGCGACAGCTCGTTTTGGGGGGATGACGTCATCACGCACACCATTTTATCGATAAAAAGCCAGTTGGATGGAAACAGGCCGGAGACAGCAAATTTCGCACATTTTTTTAACGCATATTCTGTTTGTCGATAATAAAACGTCGCAAAAAACTGGATGGAAACTTGGCTTTTGATACCTTAAGTAAACCCAAAAACTCATTTTGACATCTCCTTAAAGTAATCTGGTGCCCACAAAACCAAACGTCAAACCCCGTCATGCGTAGCAAGATTTACCAGTTCTTTGGTTTGGTTATTTTTGGTCTGGACTCTAGTATGAATGCTGTGTTCATTCTTGACAACGTGAAAGGGAAAACTCAAGTCTGAAACAAACACCCCAAATGAGTCTAGTGTGCCGACTCTGTGTTGGGTGTGTCTGTACCTGAACGTAAAGTCGAACTGGAAAACCTGGAATACTCAAAGGCTCTCTGTGGCTTTAAGATGAAAGTAGCCACGTGATACCAGAGCGGCATCCGTCCTGCTCTCCAGGCGTGAACCAGAGTCCGTGCATCGCCTGCCGTAATGGGTCCCCGGAACGACTCTGGGCAAAATAAACAAGACATCACGCGGCCCGGGCCGGGGCCGTAATATCATTTCCGATGGGTAAATGTTTTCCATCCCCCCAGTGCTGCTGTGAGGCGGTTAAATAAAACATCGGCGAAAATATTAATGTTTCATCGCCGCTCTCTCTCTCTCTCTCTCTCCCTCCAGCTCTGCCACGGCTCCGTCTGGAGCTGGGGAGCTTTCAAATTTATGGAGGGCCGAGATGCCCCTGCATGCAGCCTAATGGAGGGGACCCCGTTTTTTACACGCCTGAATTGATTAATGACGCCTGTCTGCACGGCTAAGCCGAGGTGGTCTGAGAGAGAGGGAGCATGTGGTGACCCGACCGTGTGAGCAGTCCTGTTCCTCAATAAAACTATCATCAGACTTTAATATCATTTAATGGAAATATGAGATTTACCTGGGAATTTAGCGATTTAAAGATGACGTTTTCACCTCTTGTCAAGCATCCGTCTGCTTTAATTTTGTCGCTCGACTTTTATCCAGTGAGCGTCTGATCAGGATGTTGAAATTTAACACATTGCTGTGCTGCTATGTTTGTGTCTTGCTATAATACGTGAGCGGACTTGGCTAAAGGTGGACTTGGATGCCGGATGCTGTTGGAAGAGGAACAAGCTGTTTATTACATGTGAGCACATTTGTTTTGTCACAGAATACATAAAAGGTCATTAAAACGTTATTATTATGATCAGAATGGTAGGATTGAAGTATAAAATGAGAGAACAAATGTTACCTCTTTAATGTCTCCAAGACAAAAGATGGCTGATTCATTTTTGTCTTCGCAGCTTTTACGCCATCTTTGAGCGTGACTGACATTAAACAATCCATCATTCGCTTGAGGAACACCTTTCCCTACCTCCCGCCCCCTCCCCCTCTCCTAGAGGGACAGATCTATAGGCCCACGTATGGCTCCCGTCTCGTGTTCACCATTATTAATAGTGCACCGTACACCACAATCAATATTCTTAATATCACTTTTGCTGCCTGGCAGCCTGTGGCAAAACATGCGCGGGACGCTTTGAAGCGATAATTTAAAAAGCAGTGGTGGATTGATCCGGCGATCTCGCACACTTTTTCCACGCGACGCGCCGCTCCGTCTCTCGCCGTCCCGCGTTCCACCGGGCTGATTAAGTGCGCTGTCGCCGAGTGGAGGATCTCAGCTCCATCACCCTGCGGGGGAGACGTCGGGACGGGGCGATGCGGGGAGGCTCCCGTCCTACTTTGTGTTTGAGGGCCTTCTGTTAGGGATCGGCGGTTTTAAATGACTCTTGTTAAGGATTCAGGTACATATTGCGAGGAGTTTCTGCCTAATTTGGAAACTGTTGGGAATGTAAAGTGTTGTACAACGTTCACAACAAGCACTTGAGATGTTCAGTAACACACATCATGTCGTATACGTTGAAGACAACGAATGTGTTCCTTCATCTTCCTGTCCCTGTGTCTCTCTATGCTAATTTCTACACTCAAAATGCAGTTTAAAGCAGCTTTTAAAGTTGTGGTGGTTGATGAGTTTCACTCAAACCAGTGGGTTCATGCCCTTTAAAGAAGTGTCCTGTTGGGAGACGTCTCGGCTGTAGGTTTTGATGGCTTTTAATAGAGCAATCAGCTTTGCTGACACTAAGCAGCTTTTCCAGCTCTGGTTATTATTTTTTAAGCACTCTGTGTAATGATTAACTTTTAGGAGTAAATTGCTACTGTGTCTTTCCCTCCTTGCAATTACAGAGACTCGGTAACAGTGGAGCTCCTAAATCTGAGCGACACCTCGTACTGTGTAATATCCTCCTCGCTCTAGGAGCAGCGCTACAGTAAAGGTACTGTAGTGTGATTATTGACACCCCCCCGACACTACTGCCAGCCCAAACATGTGTCCCTCTCCTTAACAATATCCTGCCTGGAAAATGGTCAGCGACTTCTCGTTCCCTGGTCTGTTTTTATATCCGGCGGCACCAAGGTTCGGCTGCAAGTAGACGGCACCGGGGTCCTTTACCAAAATTGAATTCTGTCCTGGATCAAAGGTCAGCTTTTCCTCTTCTCACCCTGTCTGGCCGAGATTGCACGGCGGGACGGCAGATGCAGTCGGAGCGTGTGTACCGCAGCTGATGAGGGCACCCGAGAGATGGAGAGGTCATGGACACCAACTCAAGCAACAGAGCTGTTTCCCCAACTCAGATTCTTGGCAGTCTTCAGTTATCATAAGACACATACACCAATCCACCTGTCTGTGTGTGTGTGTGTGTTGTGTGGTCTGTATAAAGAAACAGGTTCAATCAAAGCTGTAATGCCCAATTCTCCCTGACAGATTAAAGCCCAGGAAGCGATTCCACGTTACGATGAAGGTGCTTGACAGACAAGTTGGAGATGACAACAGGGGAGATTGGAACTCCAAAGGAAAGGTGACCCCAATCTCATAGGACCGTGGATGTTTACCGACGGTCGAGGCTGAATAGTCAATACGTTACGACGAAGGACAGCCTGTGTGTCTGTGGATGTAATTAATGGCTGTTGTGATCCTCTGAGGTCAAGCCTTAATGGAACCTGTGCCGAAGACTCGTCCTGAGGCGAGGCCTGAGTTTTAAATAAATGCCGGATAGGTCCGAGATCACGGGCTGATTGGAAATAAATGAAAGAGTTGCATTAAGAGAAGTCAGGGGTGAATTAGTCTGCGCAGTCTAATGAAGGCTTTAATAAAATGGAGAGGCGGTGGTAGCAGCGGGACCGGGGCCTTAGCAACCATCCGACCTGTAATTGGCGGTGCAAAGTTAACAAAAGCGTGAGAAGGAAGCTTGCTGAGCGAGGGGATTTCACCGTGCAGTACTCATCAGGCAGATTGCTCACTTAGCCCAAAGTAAAGTGTGTCTTATTAGAGCCGAGGTGTTTCTTTTACTGTTAAACATTCACCCAAAGAAGGTTGCCGGCTTCGTGGAGCAGCTTATTATCACAGCTCGGTTTTTAACTTCAAAGGTCTACTTTTGGTATGAACTTTCAGGGTTATGAGGGGGACAGATGTGGTTAGAGAGATGAAGAGCTCCAGCATTGCCTTCAAGCAAGTAACGCTTTAAACACGAACTGCACTATAACCCAGTGTTTACTGCGGCTCATTTTGCATAGTGTAAAAATAGCTGTAAAAACTTCATCACGCTTTTACCTGGAATGTGTGAGTAAAACTTTATTCGCAGTCACATCCAAAATGTATGTGTTTCTGTCAAAAGCTCACATGAGAGTCTCATGTCCTTTTAAAGCAAACAGGTTGTGCTTGGTGGGCAGAGGAGCTCATCTCCCTTCTCCATGACTTGTTTGGGCTTGCTACCAATTAGATTTCTATATGTAGGGGAGGTAAGGAGATGGGGTTTAGAGGGTCAGTCACTAGAGAGAGATAATGGTGTGTCATTATTTCTGAGGAGGAGCTTGAACGTCCCTACGCTTGTGACACTACAGTGCTTAGACCTTTGGGCAGCTCTCTCAGCTCAGCCGTCTTTAAGTGGCATTGTAAGAGTCTCTGCGATGAGACGGTGTCGTGTGGACACTGAAGGACACTAAGTTGGCTTACTCGATGGCAGCTCTCAGTACTGTTCGACCCAACTTTTCAAGTCTAGTCTTCCCAATCCACCACCAGTAACACCGCATTCAGGATGTGCTAACAAGGTTAACGGCTGGCATACAGCATATTTACATGCAGAACTTCCAGTATGTTGTCACACAGCTCTACTAGTAGCAGCGTTCCGCTTTTCCTGCCAGTGTTGGAAAAGCTGCTGCGTTCATGCAACAAATTCCAAATTTTCTGTTTCTGCTCTTGGGGTGTGTTGACTTCAGCCTCGTCCACACAGACGTTTGAAATGAACGCCCTCTGAACGCCATACGCATTTTTGCTGCCTTTTGTAGTTGCGTTCGATTGGCGTTTCACTGGCGTTCGCAATAGCATCGTTTTCCTCGCCTTCGTCGGGACTTTGACGGCAAGAAAACATTGCATGCAGCGTTTATTTGACGCCACCCGAACACGCAGCCGGCCGAACGCTGGTGCTGAACGCCCGTGTAGACGCTTTGATTTACTCCAGTGAGCGGAAAAAACGGTCTGCGTTCAGTCGGCGCTCACCTGGTGGCACGAACGCCAGAAAAACGCCTGGTTCAGACGTCCTTGTGAACGAGGCCTTAATGGTCAGCTCTGTTCTACCACCAGCGCTACCACCATATAACCCAAACTACTTTAAATAAGTCATACTGTTAAAAGGAGATTAAGGGTCAGTGTACACCAAACACGGTTTTCGCACTGAGCGCGGTCAAAACCTCACTTCCAGGGTGTTTTCTCAGCGCTCTCTCAGTGCTTGTTGTTGCTAAGTAACGAAAAGTGTCCTTGGGCATGAGCCACACTCGTTCCTAGTTCATGTAAACATTGTAACGTGTTCCTTTGAGAACGGTAGTTTAGCCGACGTAAATGAGATTATCTTTACAGGGGAGAGAAATGGCATCTGGGTATTAATGGCAGCGTTTGAACTAGATTCTCACGTAGAGATTAGGTGCATGAGATAAAGCATGCAAGAAAACAGCTTGGAGTGTACCACTGATTTTAATGTTATGCTAATTGTAACCAAAGACTGTATGACTGTAATGTTAGCGATTAGCTAAATTAAAATGCAGTATTGGCAAAATATACATACCTGCTAATCCAGCTGTCGCGGTGACATCCCTCTATGTCTGATCATGATAACCCTTCATAGGGTCATAGAGAAGGTTGTCAGTAACTTCCAAAATAAGCTTCTTCGGCTCCTCCAGAAACGCTGCCATTGTTGTTAGTGAGTTCTTGACTATGTACGTCCCGCCGCTTACTCCATTTTGATTGACTAGCAAGAGAAAAGTGACATTGACGAGCCCAGTGCTGTTCTAAAGGTTGAACGGAGTCTCCATCGACGTCATTTTTTCAGCTAAAGGTGCTTAGCGCTCTGAACGCCGAAGCTCATAGGATTTGTATTAAAAATAAACAATGCGATGAGCGCCTATCAAATAGTTTATCCTAGATGTCAAATAGGACACTCCTCACTGAACCATGGCTTTTTATTGACTGGTGATAAACCACTGCTATGCAATTTTTGAAAGTTTTAGAATTTTTAGCTAGTATAGATGTTTAAAAAACTTGTTAAGATTTTTTGGTTGTTTATTTTATGTGTATAATTTCAAATTTACTTCTGCCTTGGCTATTGAATAGCCGTAGTTGCTAATATAAAAATTTTAATTAAACAAATATAAGACCTTTCAACCCCAAGTTGCTTCAGGCCAGGCTGCCTCTGCAATTAGGGAAAGGAAGATGCTCTGGATTAGAGCGTCTGCTTAAAATGCTGTGAACAGTCCCGTTGCCTGAGATCTCGTTAAAATTTAACATGATAGTTCATGTGACTGTCTGATTCCTTTGTCAGGAATTTTAGGGTCAGAAGATCAGACCATAAATTGGATATTGTCGTTTGCTCACACTGTGTGACCTAAAATTTGTCACTGATCATGAATGAGAACAGTACATTGTGAGCTGCTCTATTAGGACACTATGACTGCGAGTGCTGCGTGCGATATAAAAGTCGACATCTGTCTCGGCTGTGCTCCCTCTAAATGATTTGCTCATTGCATTTCGCTCGCAAGACATTTTAAATGCCGCATTGTGTAAACTTGTCAGCCGCCGTCTAATGGTGTGCAATTTATTACCGAATAGGAAGTGCTCCAAGTTTAATTTAATGCAAATGAGGTCGTTTGCCGTTCCATTCTTCACTCTGTGTTTATTTTTTCCCCTCCCACTTCTGTTATTCGGTTTCTAAATTCATTGTGGTCGTGCTAGCCAAAAAACTATTGGTCGTGTGAAGTCACGCTTACGGTGTGTGTGCCACAAGCACGGCTCTTGTCTGCAATTATGGCGAATTATGATTAAATCGCTGAGAAAACGGGCAGCATGCCACTCGAAAGAGGGGGAAATTTTCAGCTCAAAAGGCTGCTTCTCTTAATTAACAGGTACAGTGTGCGTTTAAGCAGAGCTTCGGAAGGCCGGGGAAAGTAGCCGTGGTGGAATATGGAGTGGCGGTGAAGCAGACAGCCTCATTAAAAGTGATTTCTGTGAGCGCCTCCACTGCTTTGTGGGCAGTGGACAGCACCATGTGCATCACGTCTTGCTTTTTCAGACACGGCTCCCCCCCGTTAGTCTGGGACCGCTGTCCGAGAGGAATGTTAATTTGTCCACATTTACCATGCGGCGGAAAGAGGAAGGGAATAGTGTTTATACCTCAGGGCTGTGTGTGTGTGTGTGTGTGTAGGTAGGTGTAATCCTCAATCTTCAATAAATCCTTTTTGTAGCCTCTTCTTCCCCACTTTTTCATCTCATCCTTTTACTCCTGAAATGGAGAGCTGGTGTGATTAAGCATTTTAGGAGTGCTTTTGGGTTGGACTGAACTGAAAGTAGATGAGGGTCTATTTTGCAAGAGAGGGAGGCTGATGGAGGACAATGATGTGGTGGGAGGAGTGGGCTAACAACACCATTCTGCGGTCACTTCAGAGGCAGCTTCATACTTGACACGCGCTTCCTCATAATCCAGATGCAGCAAAAATAGACGTGCAGCGGTGTTGTCAACTATCGACAAGAATCAATCGCATCAAAATGCTCACAGTTGGTTTCTAGATTACTTGTGCATCAATACACACAACTATAATGACTATTTTCCCCTACTTGAATCGATGCAGCAGAACTGAGTGTAGAATAAGCTAAAGCACTTGTATGGTGTAAATAAGTGATGCACGATAAGGGAATTATTAGCCAATGCTGATACCCGTTATCTTCATGCTCGCTGATACCGATGCCGATAAGTGAGGAAGGCAGAGTTGAAGCGTAAAACGTTGCCCTGCGCGCTCAGAATTTTGGCACAAAAACAGTGCGCGTGTGACTCTCCATGTGCACTACCTAGTGCGTAGAGGGCTGTTAAGCTACAACCCCAGCTATTTATTGAGATGCATACTACCACATAAAAAAATATGATAAGAGCACCTTGCCTACCGTACTATTAAGTGCGAGAGTATGCAGCTCGGGACACAGCCCATGTGTGAGCTCACATTCACTAAATGACGCAAACATTTAATTTAGTTAGTATAAAACATTTGAGTTGAGAGCGTAAAGACTAGAGATTTTGGTGGTGAAAATTCCACTGCGTGCTCAGAACCTTGGCACAAAATAACGCCATACATTTTAAGACGTGGGCCTATAAAAAGCACTACATTTCTCATGTACAATAAATGCATTATCAAATATCGGCTGAAATTATCGGGCAAATATCGGGATGGCAATTACTTAAAAAAAAGCTATTATCACCAATTCCGATATGATTCTGATATTATCATGCATCCCTAGTTGAAATAATCAGCATTTTAGATTACACTAGGCAATATTGTATTGTAAGGTTACTGATGAAACCAGTCATCATTTATTTGATATATCAAAGGACTGGGCAATTAATCAAAAATCATAACAGACGTTCAGAACCTCTTATCAACCTCTGATTGTGTGTGTAGCTTATTTTGATAATTTCTTTAAATGTTTAATTACTTATGATATTGATTAGGGGTGACATCACCCAGCCCTGACGCGGACATCACGCCGTAGTGGCGGGTGCATGAAACTTGCCATCGAGTGAGCACGTGCATGTACGCAGCATCACCGGCATGGCAGCAGCACACGCAAATGTTCGTGACATGTCACGTCGCGACTCAGCTTTCATTTTTCACATCGCCCGGTTGGTGTCCGGCAGCTCACGTGTGGAGCAGTGGAGCATCTGTGTGAGTGGCAGTAGGGAAAAAAAAGAGGGAGCGAGTCAGTTGAGTCTTCCCTTACTGTGTCCCGGGTCTGAGACGCTGAGGAGGAGAGGCCAGGCTCCCTAATGGATCGCTGTCAGTCTCACGCTCTTCAGCGTCTCCAGCCATGCACACTGTGAGGCAGCTCCCCTGACAAACTAAAGAGCCTTTCCGTGTCACCCGCTAGCCTGCTCTCTTTCCCCAGTCCTGTTAGGTCAGTTTCAGACAGGATGGAATTGTCTGGATGCAGGCGGCTCGTCGTGTAGTCTAGCGTTTCGTCTCGCTTCTGTCAGTACGCTGGACCATTCAGACCCATTCAGAGGATTTCACCGTTAGTAAAATATGTAGGCAGACCTCTAAGAAATGTGGATTTTCTGTGTTGTTGTTGTTCTGTCTGTGGGTCTGGTGTGTAAGAATCTCATTGCAGACTTGGGGCTCTGACTGATGAGCTGTGTGGAATGCTGGGAGGAAATGTCAAGAATGTTCATAGAGTTCATTTGCTGGTTTCTTGTGGTTTAACGGCTTGAAATGTGGCTTACCATTAGTACAGTGTTAGTATATTTCTGTATTA
The DNA here is from genome assembly GCA_032718565.1 of Distichodus sexfasciatus. Taxonomy (NCBI): domain Eukaryota; kingdom Metazoa; phylum Chordata; class Actinopteri; order Characiformes; family Distichodontidae; genus Distichodus; species Distichodus sexfasciatus. The sequence continues at coordinate 627,168 of JAVGVS010000108.1, forward strand.
TGATAGTATTGGTAAAATGATAATATTGATACGTCTGATGTAAAAATGAAAACTGTTATAAAAATTTAGAATTAGGGTTACACGATATGGGAATTATTTGTCTATACAGTGTTTTCATGCGTATATCTGCCGGTGCCAATACCGAAGCCGATATATGAGGAAGGCAGAGTCGAGTGCGTTGAGACAAGATATTTTGCTTGCCAAGGTTCCACTGTGCGCTCAGAAGTTTGGCACAAAAATAACGCTATAGAGTTGTGACATTTCTAACACAGCGGCAAGTCAAGCGAGCGTGAAAGCAGAGTGGAGCGAGGGCAGAGCATTTCCAGCGTAGTGCACAACATTTTAAGAAAATTCACTTCCTGTCCAGCGTGGTGAACCAAGTCAAATAGGACGCAAATGACGCTCCATGTGCACTACCTAGTGCTTAGAGAGCCGTTAAGCTACAACCCCTGCTATTTCCTGAGATGCGTATTTCCACTTTGAAAGGTATGATAAGAGCACCTTACCTACCATACTATTAAGTGCAGTAGTACGCGGCTCAGGACGTAGCCCATGGGCGGTCTCATTCGTCAAGTGTCGCAAACACGTAATTTAAGTTAGTGTAAAATGTTTCGCACGTGCTGGCAGAGTTGAGCGCCTAAAGACGAGAGCTTTTGCTCACGAACGAGCTCAGACAGAAGGCATGTGCTGTATAAAATCCCACCTTGGACTTTGGACATGCCTGACACAACCGCTACCTTTCCAACGTACAATAAATGCGTCATGAAATATTGGCTGGAAAGATTGGGCCGATGGCAATGACTTAAAAATAAGTCATGCAACATGCAAACTCCACACAGAAGGGCCCTACGGCTGTCCCCGGAGTTCGAACCCAGGACCTTCTCACTGTGAGGCGGCAGCTCTAACCACTGCGCCACCGTGCCGCCCTAGATGCAGTACAGCATATATTAAATTCTGAGAACATTATGTCCTCAACTCTAAGTGCAGGGAGCTTCCGCTTTCTGTCAGAACTTCTGCCAAACTTTCAGTGTCTTCAGTGCTGATGAACCGAACTCATGACGGCAAAACCTTAATAAATAAACATAAATCAACGGGCAGGACGATCCTCTAGAGCACAGAATGATGAGTTCAGACAAAGACTTTCGGCTGCGTCTGGGCCATTTTAAGTTAATTCATTTTATCGGCACATCGATTCAAAAAATGTCTGCCAATAACCATAAAAATGCTAAATATCGGCCTTAAATATTGACTTTAACTCCAAGTTGCTCCAGGGAGACTGTCTCTGAAATGAGGAAATGTAATCACTCTGGAAAAGAGCGTCTGCTAAATGCCATAAATGTAAAATGCAAACATAATTTTGCAAATGGTGCAGCCGTGCTGTCCATCATACAAGATAAGTCAGTTCATAACGTTATGCAGCTCTGCTCAGCAGGCATTTAAGCAAAAACATAGTTTTATGAAATGTGTAAAGTGCAAGGACTAGTAGTCATCTCATTATCAGCTTTTGCTTCCCAGTTTCCAAAACTCCAGTAAAATGGACCAGCATAATGGTAGTGAGCATCCGGCTTATTTTTAGTAGAGGAATAATGTAAATCCAAGAGCTGTTACTCAGAGTAATATCTGATCTTTAAAGACATCATATTTGGCTCTAAAACCATTGCAGGTATCTGAGGAGTCTCCGGATCTAAGTTCTGCGCTCTTATCCAAACGCCTGTGAAGGATTTCCAAAAAGTCACTTTACACAGTTACAATGCAGAACACAAGTCAACCAGCTGGCAAAGAACAAAACCTCTCCGCCGTATTTCATCAGGCAACATCAAGTACACGGCTGTCATACTTTATTCATGAAGTATCCTTTGAACAGTTCCAGAAGTATGTGGCGTTGCCCTTTGCACCAGGAGACCCAGCTTCCAGCACCATGAGCATTTGTTATTTCGGAAAGCGCATGCATAATGAACGTTTATAACCAAAAATACCCGGCTGGGCGGCCAGGGAGGCCGGGCTAGAAATGGAGAAGGTGCGTTAATGGGAGTGTTTTATCACCGGTGGCAGAAAGTCGGCCCTGTCAGAACGCGGCAGAACGAGCATTGATAAGAGGCCAAAAAAAGGCTTTTGAAGAGTTGATCAAAGCAGAGAGGCTTTGATGATGCCGCGTGGCTGCGCTGACGAGGCGGCCGAGGACCAAGCTTCCTCCCATAATGAAAATCAAGGGCCGGTGCTCAGCTGAGACCCTTCACCTCGCCACACGTGCAGCCCGTGCTCTGCGGCTTTAACGTTATGTGTTATTGGACAGTTTCAGATGCGATGTGTTGTGGGAGAGGGAAGCAGCCGGAGCGCTCTCCGCTCTGTAACTGCATTATGGCAGTCGGCGTGCTAATAATGCGATTGCCCGAGCCTTCTGTTTCGCGTTACAGTGCTATTTCCCCGGTTTATTGATGAGATTTGTGGATCGATGTGCAATTCACAGATTATGTGCTTTCTAAACAGCTGCTTATCTTGTTCTTTGGGCTCTGTTAAGAAGTTATAATGGTACAGAAATAGTCACTTGTTTATTTTATAATGGAACACAAGCCCTGCCTGAATCAGGAAATCTTTTGTGATTTACAGTTATTCAGCTCTTTAATAATGTAATATAACCCACATGGCTGTTGTCAGCCCCGACCTTTTCCTTTTGCTGTATTTTTATTTCTAAAAACATCTTTCCTACATGTACATGACTTCCATCTCCTCATTACAGGGTCAGTCTCCCTGGACCAACTTGAGGTTAAAGGGCAATTGTCAGACTTCCATCCCACTACCTCTTGGTTCTTAGACTGGGGTGTAAATCACAAGATTCATACAATATTAAATCGATTTAATGCACAATTCGATGTCTGCTAATATCACAAAGTCTGCTTCTGATTCAGTTCAGGAGCGAGAAATTGATATCAGACTATCATATGCTGATTTAACTCAATCACCACCATTCATAACAAATCAGTTTTTGAGCTCGACCAGATATTTGAATGAAAAACTTTTAATAATAAAAATGGACCTCATATTCAATGTTTTGATTTTGGATCAATGTGATGCAATCTTTGAATCGATGTATTGATGTAGATTGTTGTATCATTACACCCCTACTTGTAGAGGGGTGTCCCATCACTAGACCACCCTATTTAATAAGTGTTGTTGGTGTCTGAATTAACTGTTATTTCAAAACAAGTGGGCAGAACTGTGGTCAGAAGCATCAGCTAATTTTTTAGAAACCTGGTTTAAAAACAGTGCAATTCACAGAACTGTACAATTTGCCAGAACACACTGTTATACGTCGGTGGCAAATGTAGCGCCTCGGTGTCATCCCATCACGCCGAGATTGGACACGGCACATTATGCCAAGCGCTCGGTGTCATCTGGCGAGGGGCGACCGTCTGCTCTCCGCAAGTCTTTTTATGTTTAACATTCCCCCCGCGCTTTGTCCGCGTCCTTGCCCAGGACACTCGTTCCCACCCCCGTGGAGATGAAGGTGAAAGCTCAGCTGCCCCCTCACCCCCCGCTTTCCTCTTCCGCTCGCCGCTTTTCCCCTCATCTCCCGGCTCAGCTGAGCGTTCACCTTCCCAGCGCCACATCGTTACTTCCGCCCTCGCCTTTGTGTTTCGATTTCAGTTTTTCCACTGATGTCCTGTTAGGGCTGGCCGATATGACCTCAAATCAATATGAATATTAACTCGATTGAGATGAACAATTATCTTACTGTATTTGTTTTTGCGCTTACAGTGCACTAACATCGTTAATATGATCAACAAGTAAAGCTGTGATGATTTTGGTAATCAAGAGTGCATGTATTTATGATTATAAAATAATTGAAGGAAAAACTGATTTCATGGATGGAGTTAAATAAGAACACATGATAGTATCGTTTTAAGAGACAGCATAGAACACACGCTGAGGAAAGTATTTACAGATTTATATACTTTTATATGTTTGAAATAATTGTCATGGGCAAGAGTAGGTTGATCATATCGGCTTCGATTAATTTCCAATTCGTTGCTCAGTCCTCTGTCAAAAAATCATATTTTTGTGGTGCCGGAGCCGGGATGTTGGAGCATGAGGAGGGGTAATCTCCACGTGTGTGTGCTCGGTGATGGTTCTGGCAGATGCGGCGGTGCAGTTCCCTCCAAACCCTCTCCTCTCCCGAGAGCTTTGCCGGTTTAAATATTTAACGGGGCCGCGTGGCTCGGTGGCGCTGCCGATCCACCCAGCAGGCACTAACACGACATGAGCATGCTGCCTCGCTACGAGCGCTAAGAAGCACCCGAGCGTCCCAAAGCAATTTTCAAGGTCACCCAGGAGCGGGACCTGCTTTGCTGCTCTTCATTTTAACATGTTTGCTTCACCTAATTGCTTGCTCGTACTTAACAGTCGGTGGTCTGTACTTTAATTATCATCAATATTGCTTTTTTTCCCGTCCAGAGGTTAGTTTGTTGCCTCTTTCTGTGGCGCTGATCCGACGGGGTGCCGCCCTTTGTTAATCCAAGCGAATTCTGCTTCAGAGACGTGAATAGGATCAGAAAACTCGTGCTAGTTATTGTGTGAATTATGTTGGAGGGGAGGAAAGAATATTAGCGGAGAGCAGTCTGTGCTTGTTTTCTCCTAATTCTATTCACCTGAGACTAAAATAACCTTGTACAGTTAAACTAATTAAGTAATTGCTCTTTATTCTCAGCGTTTATCTCTCTATTGCACATTGCTACAAACTTGCTTGTCAAAAGTTTTCGCCATTCCCTCCTGAGTAGGCTTCTCTGTAGATACCAGACATAAGCCTTGTGTAACTCTCTGGGCTCCGTTCCAAGCAAGGTTCATAGGTGTGTGTCTGAACGCATGCTTTTCTGGGCAATTTCGGGAGCGGGCGAGCGTGTCCGTGACCGTCTAGACAGCTGCAGGTGTAGTCGTTGGGTCACTCTCCAATCGGGGAAACATGTCACCTCCTCTCGTTTACAGGCGCCCGCTAATTGAAAGGCCTTTCGAATGCCGGCGTGCGAGTAGCTGTCATGGGCTGGCACGCTTTGACAGAGCGACTGGGGTGTTTTTTTGTCCACGATGAATAGAAAATCCTTGACCAAAGGCACAGCAGTCCTTGACAGCCTTGAGTTTCACACAGCCGTGCAGTTGACACAATAGCTTTATTTATTTATTTATTTATTTATTATTTTTTCTCACCCCACTGTCCGTGATCATCTCTGCTCGTACAGGTCGACCCGTCACGTCCAGGTTTAGATGCTGACCCTCAGGTAAGAGACTCTTAGAGATTGGTGTATGTTTTATGGCTTTGGGGGACTGTCACCAAAAAAAGGAAAATAAAAAACTGTCTCTATGGCTGGGAGCAATGTAGGGCTAGGTGATGTCACCTCAAACCAATACCACGATTAATGAACAGTTTTGTTTTTGGGATATTTTGTCAACTGACAGTGCATATTTTTGTGAGTTTAAAATAACTGAAGGACACATACACAGATGTATTTGTACTAGAGATGACACTGATCCGGTACGTGGATGGGATATCGCTCCGATAACGACTCAAACAGCCGGATCGGATATCGGTGGCATTGGGTCGATCTATGGAGCCGATCTGTAAATGTGTGCACACTCAGTTTGTTACGCATGTGAAGGGTGACTGTGGTAAAGCTGGTTTATTGTCTAACATTCACACCATTATACTGTTTAATTTCCTTAACAACACCAGCTCTCACTCACAATCTCTGTGTTCCTGATGGTTTTAGTGCCGCAGGACTAGGGAGCGTCACTAAATGACACAACTGTGTTTAAGGGAATCATGTTATTTTAATAATTAATCATTTAGCATATACATATGGCTGTGTAATTATTACATTGTTTTAGTAAGAAAACAGTGTTTAAGTCATTTTTTTTTACATTACAGAATTATCTCAGACATTTTTAAAGCATTATTTTCTGTTTTCTGTTTAAAAAAGATTGTATTGAATCTGTATTGTATCGGCAGATATCCAAAATGTACAATATCGGTATCGTTATTGGACATTAAAAAGTGCTATCGTGCCATATTGAAATTTTACAGCACGGGACTGAATCATATGTCAACAAATTCGGTGGTATTTTTAATTGGTGGAATTTAAAAAATAATCCACATGAAGATTATGTCGATTAAAGGCTGTCGGTTTTAATTCATTTGCGGTTAATTGTCCAGCCCTAGGGCAATGCTAGAAAACAAAAAACCTTTCTCTGATCAACAGGCTGAACAGTCAATCATGTGTATTTGCAGCATGTGCTTCAATATTTTCCCTGTAAATCTCCTGATTTATGTGTAGTCATTAGAGTTGGTCAGCTCTGTTTCCTCAGCAACGCTAATTCATGGCCCCATTTGCTCATCGTGTATCAGCACAATATAAAAATAACTGGGTTTAACGCTGCACTAATTTGCCTAGTAGATTTCTTAGTGTTTGCTTTTGCGGGATGTGAGAATCACTTTGCAATTACCCAAAACTGACTGGACGCAAAAGGCTGATGTTTCCATGAATATTTTGATGGTAAATAGACACAGCAGCCTGTTCCCTGGGACATTAATTTTTTTATTATGCTCATGTTAGCTGATTGGCCGGGTTTTGACCTAATTAGCTCCGGTTTCTCGAGGAAGACACGGAAAGACCCGTGAGCCTCATGAGCGTATTTCTCCAGGCCAGAATAAAAAAAAAAAATCTCTGTCAGACAAAGACCAGTGGCTAAAATAGTGAAGCGCTGTCAGACAGCGGGGAGATGGCCACGTGTTCTCATTTAGCAGTAATTTCTTACAGGATGGCATTCTTACCGCTTGTTAAAAGCTGGGCTTGTTACCACTCCCAGAATAGTTAGCCGAACCCCTTTTTTATTGTTGCTTATTTAAATGACACCCTGTCCTCCTACTAGAACGGATGATTATAGCGGGCCAAGAAAATCTCACAGCCGTCTCATATTTGTGTTGAACCCAATCAAGATCGCCCTGACGGGGGACCCCGATGAGAATCGGTATGGTTCTTCCGTTTCCAGCCACTTATTTTATATCAATTTGGGTGATTGTTCACGGTGAACGCGGCACAGGTCCGGCCTGCCACTCACGGTCAGTGAAGAATAGAAACCGCATGTGTTTTGCTGCAACTTTGACCTTCTGGCCGGTCCGCTGTCATGTTAAGCTCCATGTGAGCCTATGTAAAACTCACCTGCATGGTCTGATGAATCATGTAGAGCATGTCTATACGGCCGAATTTATAGTAGTAGGGAAAACCAGAACACGCTCCAACACTAGAGAAAGAGCAAAACTTGGACTAAGAGAAGTGAAGCGTGGTATTGGAGGACTAGTCTGGAATTTTTTTCCATTAAGAGGTGCTCCGTCCGTCCCTCATTGTCTTTAAAAAATTCCTTCTATTTAAGAGATAGAACGAACAACAGTATATTTTGTAAGCGTGGTAATTACGCCACACTGTCCAAATCGCCAGAAGGAACCTGAATAAATAGTCATTCGCTTCACGAATTTCATGTGATTAAATATGAGAGGACGAGAGAGATTTCAAAATAATACCTTTTCTTCCATTTTGAGGCTTATGCTATATCAGTCCGAGTCAAAAAGACTGTATTTATTTTACATTCCTCTTCTCGGTTCTTACCAAAAATTGAAATTCAAGAAACCTCTTCAGATGGTTTGGCTGATCCATGGAGAATCCTGGGCCGAAAAATCAGTTTAAAACATAGCTTTTCTCTTAAGCAAACCTCCTAATCCAAAAGCATTAACCCGGCTAAACTCGAGGGCCAGATGCGACTTGACAAGGTCCAGCGCTTTTTTGCTCCATGCTGCTGCGATCACAGCCACTCACGAGTAACCCTGCATTTACATCTCCAGATGATTCTCATAGGGATCGAGAAGGAATGACAAGGACACAAACGGAGCAAATCCGGCCCCAATTTCACCCCCGCCCTGCCTTCACATGCACCGTCCTGCTTCAGCACACAAGCAGAAATGGCTAAAAATGGTTTATCAATATTGCAATAGCAGAGATTTATGTTACCTATCAAACGGCAAAAAAGGAATAAACAAAGTGTCTGTGCTTTGCGTAAGTTATTGAATCGTTAATGGGTTGGAGGGAAGGGGGGTAAAATGCATTTTCTCCGGAGCCTGACGCCACGAGAGGGCCGTCATTTGAGCGAGCTGACAAATGAGCAAGACGGTTCATTTGTATAGAGCATCATTTAGTAATTTTCCCCACGACAACAAGCCGAATCGTGTTATTTCATATTTCTTCCTGGCCTGCGAGTTCCTCTGGCAATTTAATTATCTTTGTTGAATTTGCCTTGATGGTTCATTTATTTCTGCAAAATTAGAGGGGTGAGTGATGAGGCAGATACCTAAAGTCTGCACGTGTGTACTCACATACACGCTTGCACATCCGAGTGCACACGCCCACGCGCACACTCCCAGATCTGTGTACAGTTATAGATAAATCTGTAAGTGGTGTTAAATTGCAGCGTATCGATATGCGGTGGAGACAACTTGATACGCTGATACACTGCACGCCAGTTACAGTAAACGCGGGATGCCCGTGACTTACATGACAGCACGTTTCATAACATTTTCTTCTCCAAAGAAACAGACATGTCTGATAACATGCACACATTGGTACATCATGTAATTGTGCAGCATAATGTGTTGGGGTGTGTGCATGATGTCTGGCCTGACAAATGAAGCTCTGGGAAGTGTGTATGTGTGTGTGTGTGTGTGTGTGTGTGTGTAAGGAAGGTCGGCTGTGGGAGCCGGAGCCCTGGGGCACTGTCTGGGTCACTGTGCCCAAACTGAAGCGGGCGGGACAGGAGGAGGTAGTTCAGTGCACAGTCTGCACTAATGACTAAATCTTGCACTGTCACGAAGACAGGAAAAAGGTGAGTTAATCTCGGTTTTGAAATCCTTTATCACAAAATTTTTAACAGTACATTAGTTTTTGGATAGAATTTGCCCGATCTTTATTGGTCTTTTCATCCAGGACTTTAATCAAATAATTCGACCTCATGTAAGCCGTAGATCCTTTTTAACCTACTTACACCATGTAGGTTGTCAGAAGGACAAACTCGGAGGGCGAAGGACCACATGGACACTGGGTACTGCCCTAGAAAACTGCACCGTGCTAAGCTGAAGCCTGCTGCTATAGGATAAGGTTTTTTAATGGGGGAGAGAATTTATGTCCTGCAACGGAAAGCTCGGGATGGGGAAGGTAAGTTAAATAGCATGGGGAAAAACGGAACTCTTTAAAACCAGGGTGTCCAAAATGCTAAGTAGAGCCAAATTCTGATGGATATAGCCAAATCTACTCACATCCTATAATATATATGGAACATACTTTTCAATTTACTACTTTTCATTTACTTTACTTCTGTCATTTAATTGATATACTGTATATGAAGAGTCTTTTCCTCATTTTCAGATTCCCCTCAGTGAGCCTCTTTTACGTTTTACTCTTTTACATTTAGATGGTGTACTAAAGCACAAGCTGCTCAACAACGATGTCAGTTTGTCTTTCAGAGCTCTGAACCATCCAATAATGTCTAGATCTTGTATGTTGACTACACATGGCCTTTAATTCGGGACCCAGATTTAGAGATACGCCTTTATCACTGTCCTATTACATGATCAGACACTTTAGAATACTACAACAGGTGATAATCCAAGCCTACAGCAAGTTCTACATCTTTTTATGAAATATTTGTCTTCAAGAAAAATAAGCTTTTGTCTTTATTAAACTCTGCTTTTCATGTTAATGTATTTGACATAACCGCACACACTGACAGGACTATTTCCTAGATGTTAAAGTGTGATAAAAGGTTTCTCCAGACTGTGTTTTTTCCACACAGGGAGCCTCCGGGTTTCCAACGCCGCCTACTTTCATGATGCACTTAACCTGAAATGTGCCTCATGCACAGTCGTCGAGCAATTTGCTCATGAATGGATAATGTAACACCCATCCGGCGCTCTGTTTTCCTGCAGTCATTGTTGTAGATCAGGCAAATTTAAAATGGGGGTTGAGGTATGGTATAACATCAATTTACCACCATTGAATTGGAGTGCAAACCTGATAATTGTGCTGGTGTTTCAGGCCTCGGCTCTTAGTGGAATATTTTAATAAGCACAGTTTTGCATCACACTGTTTCACATTTAATTAGCGCCCTGGTCTCCCATCTGCCAGTTCCTCAGAACTCAATTTAGCTCAGAGTTCCAGCAAGCACACCGGCATTAGCATAACGCCTGAACTGTCTCACTTCTAGAATGCCACAAATGGCAAACGGACAAAAACGAACATGGCAGTGTCAAGCCACAGTGGCCGAATGAGAGCTTGATGAGAGAATGTTGGTCTTTGCTGTTTTTGTACGTGTTTAACAACGAGAAAGAGTCCTGGCCTGCAGATCTTGGGTCAGTCAGAGTTAACAAAATACTACATTTAAACAGCATTTTGTAGACACTCAGTGTTTGTTTAACTTCATTTAGCATCAGTGGAGCAGTTGGTCTTGGCTGTTATGGTCGTAGGTTCAAGAGGTTGTCAAGACCCTAAAAGCAGGGGCGTCCACTTCCAGTCCTGGAGGATTTTACCTGGTGAGTCAGTTCTGGTGTGCTTCTACCTGAGACAAGGTGTCAATGGCTCGAACTATGTATGATGGAAAACCTCCAGGAGCAGAACTGGACACCCCTGCTCTAGAGGGACTGTCCCTGGATTTAGAAAAGTCACTGTTGATAATAACCAGTGATAAATGCTGGAAATGTAACGTAATAACAAGGTCTTTGTTTTTACTCCTACGGTGTGTTATAACTTCAGCACCAAAAATAATAGCAGCAAGCTTGACACCGGCGTAGTATTATCACAAAATCACGTTCTTATGACAGTTTTCGGTTCTGCCAGAATTGGTTGCGTAGCGTGCGATCCCCAAACACATCAGCTCGAATGCAAATCCTCACCGGTGTAACATAGCCCGTCTTTTCATAACATGTACAGATTTTAAAAGTTGTCTAGTGTAGCGGAGCGGCTCCAGGCCTTCTTTTCCTCCCCTAATAGCACGGCTTTGTTCTTCCGACGCGAACAGGAACAAAAATGCGGGGTTTGGATGAATAAATGTACATGATGGATTGCTTCTGAATCACAGGCATTTCTGGAATGATGAATCTCACAGGATTTTCCCCGCTTCTACCTAGCCAAGAGTCCAAATTTGTTTTGCAGATTACGGGAGCGTAGCCTTAGGAGCACTTTTATTAATATTTATGTGCACATTAATCTGCTGCAGCAGCTGTTTGACCTCCTCTCAATGAATCATACATAATAGATGTTGGATTGGGACACGCCACCAAAAGCAGGGAGAGACTTCCATGCAGTTTACACTAGGATCAGTGCGGGCTGTGTGACTTTTTATAATAAGGTGTTTATCAAAGCCACCAGATTAAAAGAGTCCAGAGCTGCCGCCTGATTTATTCATGTCTGCTCTACTTGTCTTAAGCTGGATAAATGAGAGAACCGAAGGAGATTAAACGATCACCGCTAAAATAAAGGTGTGCTGCCTCCCTTAATCCGTGGCCGGGCGATATGGGGGAAATCGGCGAGGAGGCGCGCTCGGACACGTCTGCCGGAATTGACGTCTGCCAAATTGATTCCACGCCTATTCTGTCGAGCCCTCGTGAGACTGTGGCTGTTTGAGATTTGGTGTTCGCCTCCTCCCGCTCAGCAAGAGTTAGTCGACCACTGTCATGTAAACAGCAATTAACAGATCTGTCAGATTGTTTTGAGTAGCCTGCGAGGCACTTGCTGTAATTTTGCAGTCTCATAATTACTATTTGTTCTTGGGGGAGTGGGGGTGGGGTGTGTGAAAGGCTTCACATAGTGAGATAAGATCAGATAATTGTCGCTGTTTTCCTCCCTCCTAACTTTTCCTGCAAATGTGAGATAGGCCGAAGTTGTGCGTATGTTTGTATTCATGAAATATTTCCAGTTTGAAGTTCTAATCATACATGTCGCTTGTCCGACATGGCGGGACACTTACACCGAATGTAAATAGAATAGATAAGTGAGATAAACAGATCTGCACGAGTACGACCATTCTATTACGATCACACTTCGTCTCGTGCTGGGTGAATCAGTGTGTGAGAGAGAGCATGCTTGCTGCTTTAAGCACACTTTGACTTTCTGGTATCTGCCCTACAGTCAGCTACCTTCTGTTGTTGCTGTTTTCCTCTCTCTGCTTCATTGTTTTTGCCTCTCTTCCCAGTGATTAGATCAGATCAGGACCTCTACATACCCCGAGAGTGTTTTCTACAGCCCAGAATATTGCCCCATGATCATATTGAGCGATATTAAGTAGTTGCAGACACATCTGTTGGGCTGCCGCGTCTAGTTGACATGGGCCATGACACTGACATCAATATTTAATTTTAAATACAAAATTTACAAAATCCTAGTGTCTTACTAAAGACATTTACACTTAGGCCCCGTCCACACGGGTGTTGGATTCTAGGATGAATGAATACACTCTGAATGCCCTTTTTGTGTTTTTGTTGTGTTTTTTAGCTGCGCTCCATTGACTTCAGTGAGGCGTTACATTGACGTTGGTTTGACGCTGTTTAACGCCAACCCGCACTTGTAGTTTGCTGTGTTTACCTGTGGGGGCAGTAATCAGGCTGTCCAAAGGGTTTACCTGTGGCTCGTCTTTGTGGTTGGCATTGAGTTGATGAAAATGGATCTCTATGCTTGATTAAAACTGAGCCTCGACTTTATTCTGTTAAAAATCCTCCTGATACGGCCACATGGATGAGAGAAGTGAAGACATCACTGCCGATATTGGCTTCAATTCCTCTGACATTATCAAACACAGTTTTCCACATTTCCCATATCAGAACTCCCTCCAGTCCTCCAGAACGTCAGTTGAACGTCTATAGGGCTCTCTACGGGTTGTTAACCCTGGGCTACAACCCTGACCCTAACCCTGAGCGGTGATGTTTCCCCCTCTGTGTCTGTGCGATTGTGTGTGTGGAAAGCTGAGTCCTGCCCTCAACAGGTAAACACGCGACAGGGGCTTGCAGTGCCAAATTGATTAGAAACCATTGCTTTGCTTTGCCCACACACCGATGTCAGCCAATTATACGACGCTCCGTGTTTTACAACGGATTCCATTTCATTTGTTGAGTTCCGCGATTCCGTCCGTGTTTTCCGCATCACGGAAATCATAGGGCCCTACGCTCATTGGGAATTCGGGCAGAATTGACACCAAGAATCTTACAAGAACTTCCTCATCAAAGGCCAGAATATCTCAGCTCGGTGGCTTGGTAATTTGTGAACTGAGAACCACACATAGAACATTCTGGTTAAAGTGAGGGTGACCGGACACCATCGCCCGGGTCCAACTGGCATAAATAATCCCAGCTGTGAGGGATCACCTTGAAACAAGTGAGCAAATCAGGAGCTAGGGTGACGGCAAACTACGTGCCAAGGGGAACTAATGCTGAAACAGGTGACACCTCCGCCCGGAGTTCCAAGCCATCGAGTGAGAAAGGTGAGAGGCAAACCCAGGTTAGAATTCCGGTGATGGGGATCGGAGTGGGCAGGGCTGAGGCAGCACAGACGTGAAAATGGGAAGATGTGTTTGTGCTGATCGGGGTTTATTCTGTATTGAAGGTGGCTGTGTATGTGGCTTGTTGAGACATGAGTTTTATTATTTCTAGAAATGTTCTTTATTCAGAAATTTAACAAACGTTTAAATCAATACTTATGATCAATTTAAAGAGCTTTGAATATTAATATTAATTAAAGCAGTGCATGTTTTGATGATGCCATTTTGCACTACTGTGTTATTGTGTTGCACTGTTGTGTAAGAGTGTTGCTGGATTTTCGTTCCATGTGTAGAACCCTTCTTTAGGTGTTCTTATGGTGTAACTTCATCCTCATAGGGAATAAATTGATCATCCCTTCAGATAAGACACTTTGAGTTCATACAGAGCGCATTTGCTTTGTGTGTGTGTGTTTGTAGTTTCTTTTTTGGTTGTTTGGTACAAAAAGAAAGGACAGTAGAAGAGATGAAAGCAATGCTGTGTACTTATGATAAAAGTGTTCTGTATTTCATCCTAGTTTGCTGTAGGAGTCTTGCTGGAGTTGTTCGTTATTAGCCAGCTGATTCGCTAAAGAAAATATTTAGATATGCAGCCTTCAGCAACAGCTCTGAAAACATCGGGCCCTCTGAGCAACCCTGTCGCAGGGCTGCAATCCAAAACAGGACGCTTCTGTTTCGCACAGTTGCTAATTGTTTGTGCTGTTGTACTCAAAGGATGTTCTTTGCTTATATATTACTGTCTCTTGTGTTTCATAGCAGACAAAATGATGGTGTGGTGTAGAGTACAGGAGCACAACAGATCTCAGATGCAAACTATGTTTGTGAGGAAGAAAGGGTGAGGGAAAAAACGGTGTGAGGAGGAGATTCTGACTTTTAAAAGAGAGCTTGTATGTGTCATGTTTGATTGATGGTATCCCCCTGCTGACAGCACTTGAGCACACTTTCTTTAACAAAATAAAATCTCCAAACGGGGAAACAGAAGCTGGCAGATCGTTTGAAACGGTGGCACATGCTCCACACTGCACGGGTATTAGAATTACATTATTCACATTGATTGCTTTGATTAATTTTAAAGGGCAAACTTGCCCAGACGGTGACAGATGTCACCATCATACAGAATGTAATCAGAATTTTCCACTGTCAGCTCTGACATCTGGTGAATGAAAATGAGTAGCAACTGCTCACAGAGATCGGTCACGGAAAACAGATGATGCATGTATTCTTGTCTTTACTGCCAGACTCGCACTACATACAATGACGCTTCATGGTTTCATCACATGAAGTGCTGAGAAACCACTTGCTCCTTGAGTTCCCTACAGTCATTCACCACAAAAAAATCAATACGCTGATCCATTGTGACGTATAACCTAATACCAAACTGTCACACGTATATCGATAGAGCACACGTTGGCAGTAGAGGTGGGAGATATATGGAATATACGGGTTATATCTGCTTGTTCCATGTGCGACGTAGTAAACTGACCATGTTCTGAACATCCAGTACAAATCCTCATGTTAATGTTTAACAGACAGCATGTACGTCACTTTTGAGTTTAGTTTCTCTGCCCTCTCTTAACTGCGAGATAAGTTTGACTCCACAACACTCTCCTAGCGCACGTGTTTTGTAGTGGAGGTGGAGGGAAGTGAGCGTGCAGAGAGAGAAGTGAATATCCACACCATTTCAGAGACATTAATATGAGATGGAAGTGGGGGACTTGTTTCTGAAGATGAACACCACTGCTTCTGTTATTTGTGCACAAAACACAAGTAAACATGCTGTATGGGGGTGAGATATGTATCCATATATACACTGCAAAAAATGACTTTTTAAAAATAAGAAAAAATGTACTATTTTTAGGAAAAAATACTTATTTCTGGCTAAAAATTATTCGCCAGCAGCAAGAAATTGTACCGTTAAGACTCTCTAAACAAGATACATTTTCTTGAAAACAAGTCAAATAATCAAATCATTCAGTCTTACCAAGAAAATAAATCCAAAAAATGGCATAACAAGATTAAAATGCTGGACCAAGTCAATTACACTTGTAGATTTTATTTTGCGGCGTATATATATTCTGTATCGCTGACATAGCTTATAAAATGTCATAATTTTATTTTTTGGCCATATCCCAAAGCCGTAATTGGCAGGAACATCTTTTAGGAGATACTTTGTCAATAATAAACTACAAATATACTGTAGCTGCAAGCGACAATGAGCAGGGTCCAAGCAACAGTCACAAAAAGCCGCACAAAAGCAGCTGATGCAGTAAGTCGAAAATGGAGTCAGTGAGTCAGAATTCAAAATGAGCAAAAATTAAGCAAAAAGCTCTGTTATGACATCACAAATTAATGTAGCGTTTTTAGTGCCACCTATTGCTAAAATAGCGGCATTGTATAATTAGCACCTCATGAAGTGAATCATACTGCATTTTCCTTTGCTAGAGCACCAACTATAATTATTATATTGCCAGTATGGCCTAAAGGAGATTCCTACTTACCCTGGAAATTTTCATCTTTCTGCGTCTTACAGGTCAAGCTGCTTTGTAGGATAATAATGATAATAATAACAATAATAATAATAATAGCTAATTGTGGTCTGTTTCAGTGTAGGTTGTTAAACTAATATGTTTATGTAATTATTTTTATTCAGACGGCCCACATGATGCCTGTTAATGGCCAAACATAATTGTTTACAGACAAGTGACAAATATTGCTGTGTTGGACAACAGATTGCACTTGTTCATCTTCTTATTTTAGTCTGATTTCTCCACTGACCACATTAATGTAATGAGATGATGTTAATCAAACATATGCACGTGCAGCCAGAGGTCAGACACGTAGGAGAGCTCGGGGTTTGCGTACTGTGTGTGAAATCTGAATGTTGAGTTTGGATCGATCATCTAGAGAATAAGCATGTTCTGATTGCTCTGATCTGATGAGTGGATCTGAGCTGTTGCTTGTTACCTCTCGGAGCAGATGGAGTTTCTGTGTACGAACTCTGACACATGGCGATTGCTCCGGTCCAAGCGCAGTCACACCGCTCTGCTCCCAGAATGCTGTGTGACATGAAGGATTCAAACCAACTGTTCACACTCACACAAGTGAAAAGTGCTAATCACTTTCTGGGAGTATAGACATTTGCATGGACGGGGGGAAAAAAGAGAGAGGTTTTGCTTTGTAGCTGGACCGAGTCTACAAGAAAACTTGAATGTTCTCTGAACTCACTTTTCCTTCATGTTTGTGCTGCTGATTTCTTTTAAACTTTATGCACAATTCTGTTTGAACTTTAAGACATGTATATGTGCATGTGATCTAAGGTCAAGTTCATCCGCATGCTGTAAGGATTTAGGCAGGGTATAAACTAAGATATTTTTGTCTTGATTTTTGGTGCTTTTCTGTTTTTTAACAAGGTGAGAAAATCGTATCAGATCATTAAGTGTGTAATTCATCCCGAGCGGATTACTGCTTCTGATCTGAGATTTGTGTTTTTAGGTTGAGTTCAGCAGGTGTGACATGCTATGATCTGTTTTCTGCCTTCAGTCATTGAACAAACCAAAAAGCCGAAGAGTTTGTGCGGATGTACGGTTCAGCGATGATGGTTAACTGCATGCAGAGTTAGCTAGCCGCCCTGAAAAGGCAGATATAACTGGATCTTGAGCAAAATAATATACCAGCAAACTTTGTTGTCGACATTTTGGAAAACTTTTTTATTGACTTGAGAAGCTGTGGTGTTATTTTCATAGTCAGATATGTCCAGTCACAGTCAAAGTCAACTTTTGTGCCATCTCTGCTATATACCGTACAGATATACAGAGAGACGAGACGACGTGGCTCCAGTTTTCACAGTGCAGTAAGAAAGAGGGAACAAAGAACAGATAGGGCACATGAAATAAACGATATATATAAATAGAATGGAGTATTAAATATAACTATAACTTTAAACTAGAACTAGAACTAGAAGTAGAAAGAGAGACTATTTGGATGCAATATAACCTACAAAAGTGGAAATTGACTTTTTTACTGAATGTGCATTAAGTTCGTAACAGTTTCAATATGAAAAATTCTATATCCAGTCTATTAATAAAACAGTATCTCTTAAAAAGTACGACTAACATTTAAGTTTGTGCAGATATTATAACAGCATTGGAGAAAACAGATTCTGTGTACTTTTCGCAACAATTTGCAGATACAGTTAGTTGTGTCACCAGTGATACGCTTGAAGCGCTTATTAGCCACTGCCTGCTCGTGGCGTTCCTTTTATTTTAGGGATGCAAAATATGGGAATTATTGGCTGATGCCAATATCTAATATTTTCATGCTTACATCTGCAGATACCAATGCCGATAAATGAAGAAGGCAAAAAGACAACTCGCCAAAGTTCCTCTGTGCACTCAAATATTTGGCACAAAAATAGCGCCAAGTCAAGTGAGTGGAGCGAGGGCAGAGCACAGCATTTAACAGTGTCACTTCCCGGCCTATGTAGTGTATCAAGTCAAATAGAGCGCTCCATGCACTACCTAGTGCGTAGAGAGCCGTTAAGCTACAGCCCCGGCTATTTCCTGAGATGCATACTACCACACAGAAAAGTATGACAAGAGCACCTTACCTACCATACTTTTAAGTGCAGTAGTACACGTGCCTCACGACACAGCCCATGTGTGGGCTTCCACATTCACTAAGTGAGGCAAACACTAGTTACTTAAGTAAATTTGTGTGTTGAGCGCATAAAGACAAGAGATTTTGCTGGTGAACGCCCACTGCATGCTTAGAATTTTGGCACAAAAATAACACCATGCATTTTAAGACAGAAGTTGCGGGCCGTAATAAAATCCCACCTCAGACTTTGGACATGCCTGACACAAGCACTACTTTTCTCACGTACAATAAGTGCGTCATCAAATATCGGCTGAAAATATCGGGTAAATCTAAGCATCGGTCTGATGCCGACGACTTCAAAAAGCTATTATCGACTGGCTCCGATATGATCCCGATATTATTGTGCATCACTGCGTTATTTGTAATTATGTAGTCAGTATCCTATTCTTTAGT
Organism: Distichodus sexfasciatus; assembly: GCA_032718565.1. Classification (NCBI taxonomy): domain Eukaryota; kingdom Metazoa; phylum Chordata; class Actinopteri; order Characiformes; family Distichodontidae; genus Distichodus; species Distichodus sexfasciatus. The sequence continues at coordinate 645,831 of JAVGVS010000108.1, forward strand.
TTTCTTTGGTACAAAATGTAAAAATTGATCTCTGAATCACTTCCTTCTCTTCTCTCACAAATGTTGCCATGTGAGCTCGCATGAGATTTAAAAATCTTAAGACTGACCACGGGGAGAAACAAACTGGTTATGAGACAGCATCCAGCCTCCCAAATTTGTACCGTGTGCCCCACGGCCAGCCCAAAAGCAACGGAGTCACTCTTTGTCTTTAGCCAGTGTTTAACAGTCTTGGTCTGAGTGAATCAACTCTATTTCTTTTTGCCTACCCGCTCTCCTGATCAGATATTGACGCTGGCTGGACTGATAAAATGTTGTTATTGCAGTAAATTGCAGTTCCAGTGTGGAATAAATATGAACAAAGCCCTAAAGCTTTATCGGCAGGGCGGCGTGCGGAGCTGCTGCGGAGAGACGCTTTCAGCTGGTGTTTTTTTGTGGCAAGTTCCATTTCAAACCCACTGAGACAGAAGCCAGCCTCCACATTATTGACTGATCTTCGGACATGTAGCTGCTTTTAGCAGTGGTGATGTAACTGGATGTAGAGTAGAAACTTATTTTGGTAATCCCCGCAGATTTGCAGCCAGACTCAGATCTGGATTTCAGCTTTTTCCTGAGACCAGTTATACTTGCGGCAGATTTCTGCGATGGTCAGTGCACTAATTAAAAACATTAATAATCAATGAGTCCTTATCAATAAGTGTTTTGTGCTAAATGATACCAGATTTCCGCTGCTCTTATCCATTAATGGTAGGTTCTCTTTCTCCAGTAGTTTTATCTGTTAGTGACGTCTTATTTTTCTTCCTCGGGTGGGTAATTTTACTATGTAAGCAGAGTGATTTTTCAGCTCCATCGCGATATTCATACGTGCTCCTGTGAGAGCAGACACGGTAACTCTAACGCATATATTACAGATCAAAATTTACTGAAGTGGTCAGATTTTTATGCATTAGAATAATGAAAATCAGAGCTCATTATCTCTAGTGATGATCCCGCTACTTAAGTCTCCCCACGCACTGGGCATCAATGGAGATATTGTTAAATTATGCAGCCTGCGCAGACACAAGAAATCCATCATCTCTCTGCAACTTTCCATTTGTAGGTAACACATAGTGACTGCTGACATAAAGTAATCTCAGAGTAGCGCGCACACACACAGCCTTTTTTTTTTACAGATGATGCGCACATTGCAGACACACTCTTAGTCAGCTTCCTGAGAACAGGGACAGCAGCCGATGGCACAGACAGGGTTTATATCTAACCGTCATAGTGTAATATGAACAAATCAATCATGTTTAATATATTTTATTGCACACAATCTCATTATTATTACACAAATACGTCAATGTTTACTCTGGAGTAATGGTGGAGATGGTGGAGCTCCGTGGTGCTGAAATGGTTTAGAATTAAGGACCTGTAAGCCATTTTTGATTTAACCATCGTGATTATTTTATTCGTAAATTATGTTAAAAAATGTCAATAATGTGCACTTTTAAATGTTAAATAATGTTAACGACCTCATTTACAACTGGTGCATCAATACATCAGTCAAACTGGAGCAGGTATTAATGTGTAAATGTTTTTATATTTGATGTTTGAGTGATTCTAAACAAGTGTGCTTTGTTACAGTGAAAATATGAACATAATCCTGTTCAAACCCAAACTCAAGCTGCCTTAACCACAGATCTGTTGGCAGGATATTTCTCTGTATTACACAATACACCTACACATTTTCCCCACTGCCAGCAGATTAAAAATCATATTCTTTTTATCTAACTTCATTCATTGTGGCAGATCACTAGACATTATTCTTATCCCTCTCTCAGGTATTTCTGCTATAATTAGCCGGATGGGTCCGTGAAGAAGGCACCTTTTTGGGTATCCAGGCTGTTTTTTCCTGCTTCCGTTAAGAGAAATATTAGTCAAAATTGTACATTCATGTATCCAGCCTAAACTAAAACAACACCAAGTTCTAGAGCCGTTATCCTTCTGTAAATAAACCTGTCTGATGGTGTCTGGGTTAAATATTAAAGACGGCAGGATGCACATTAATCAATACCTTTCAGCTATGATGAGGAGAAGCGTTTTTTTCCCGCAGAATAGGCGCAGTTTATAGACTTGGGGCTTGGAAAAGCTCTGCACGTGGTTAAGTTAATTTCTTGGCACAGATCTGAGTGAATATAAATCCACACCACAGGCACACAACATTGATTGGATTACGCTGTGGAGAATTTGATTGTCAGATTATGACAATACCTGTGCTCATCACATCCATCATAGTAAACGTCACTGGTGCCAGTCCTAACTTCGTATTGTATTCCGCCAAGGACTGCTGCTTAGCCATTCTGCCAAGGCTTTCTTTGCTTTCAAAACACTTTTGCTTACTCCTTCCTCTTTCCCTTTTTTCCCAATCCAAAGCCCTTAAGCCATCTCAAACCTGAGGCTTACCGTTCGGGTTTGCTCATGAATACTGATACTAGCCAAGTCAGAGCGGGCTTGAGACCACCCAATAGAATTTTAATACTGTTCTTGCATTTCTTTAAGGTTACACGTGTCTGTGTTTGTGCACGGCTGAGGTAAAGCAGGTGCTGAGTTAATGTTGTGATAACCGCGCTAGCCGTGCAGAGTCGCTTCCCTATTCACTTTCTCTCTTTATGTGAAAAGAGATGGAGGTTGCATTGACTCCCCTGAAGCAGACGCTGTTTCGGTAGACCTGAGAAATATGAATTCAGTCGTGACGCCAGCTTACACAACCTCCAACAAGCCTGATGCTGCGCTGCATGTTAAATTACATTTCTCCTTCCTCCCTCAAAGTCTTCAAGTTCTCATGCAAAAACTGGGTCTGAGTCACAGAGACAGCTGGAGCTCTGGGAGGAAAGTGTTTGTGTTTTTGTGTGTGTTTTGAAGGGAACTCTGACAGTATGTGTACATCTTAATGAAGCCCTAACTCCAGTATCAGCATCAGCTCGTCGTTTTACACAAGTAACATTGCCTCGGCTTGAGAAATAGGTCAGAAAGCAGATCGAGCAGCTTGGTGTTCGCTGGCTGATTTTCCTCTGCTGTGTGATCTTCAAACGTCTTTGTCCCGCAAAGGGAATGAGTTGGGCTGGATTTTGTGTGTGTGTGTATGTATGTGCGAGATAGAGATGGCTCTGTCACAGGATGTCTCGAGCTTCCTTCTTTCACAAGCTTCTCGAGGATTCCTTCCGTTACGCTGTAAAACTGCAAATTGTGTTCACATATTCAGGCATGTTATTCTGCCACATCAAAAGCTACGTGCATTTGTGCAGCCTGCACTGTAACGCTGGTAAATGAATCAATGAAGGAATGAAAGGGTGAAGATTTATGAGGTGAGTTTATTTGTAAGTTTTATGTTCTTCATGCAGCCTTAAGTTCAAAGTCTTTCCTCAAGCCCCCTGCCATATCTGGATGCATGCTTTTGCCATAACCCACTGGACACACACACACACATACACACACAGAAACCCTCAGCAGCAGTTCTGTGTGTGTATATAAATATGTGTGTTGGTATATTTATACACACAGGTGAAGTAATACGTTAAAATGCTTTTATTCCCCAGAAAATATGATAAAAACTTGATTTTCTTTGTGCAGTAAAAACAAAATCCACTCTCAAGAGTACACTCTCTCACATAGTCATCACATCTCTCTCTTTTTCTGTTTCACACACACACACACACACACACTCTCAAACACACACTTTCACAATTACGTCTTGTAATAAACCTTAAACTAAACTTACATTTTAACTATAACTTTAAGTAAACTTTTCTGCTTTAGTTTTGTAATCGGAGGGTCACCGGTTCAAGTCCTGAGCTGGTAATGGTACCACTGAGGTACTCATGAGCAAGGTACCTTTCTCAAGCACTTTTTGATATCACGTCACTTCAGCATTGCATCAAGTTGGAATCGGGGCAGCTGGTACAGTAACGGTTAGGGAGTCGGCTTCATGATCAGAAGGTCGCCGGTTCTAGTACCGGACCGGTAAAGGTATGCCTGAGGTAATTCTCATGAGCAGCAGTACCATTCGCTACACTTTTTGGTACTATCAATGTCGGGGCCGCTTGCATCAAGTTGAATTGGGGCAGTTGGTATTGTAACCAATGACAGTTCAAGTCCTAGACCAGTAACGGTACCACAGAGGTACCTCATGAGCAAGGTACCATTCTCAAGCATTTTTTGGTATCACATCAATGTCAGCGCTTGCATCAAGATGGAATTGGGGCAGTTGGTATTGTAACGGTCGACAGTTCAAGTCCTGGACCAGTAACGGTACCACTGAGGTACTCATGAGCAAGGTACCATTCTCAAGCATTTTTTGGTATCACATCAATGTCAGCGCTTGCATCAAGATGGAATTGTGCAGTTGAGATATTGTAACTGCCCACAGTTCAAGTCCTGATTCTCAGTAACGTACCACTGAGGTACTCATGAGCAGCTACTGTCCCCTGCACTGCTCTCCGGTGTTGCCTGAAAGCTGTCACTGCCCTTTCCACATGGGTCAAATGAGGTCACATTCGTTGTGGTGCAACGTGGTGTTGTTCTGGTAGTATGTTCTTCTTAACAAATAATCTCACCACTGAACTCTGAATTAAGGGACTAGTAAAAGCATTTTACAGCCTTTTTGCATTGGTATACACAGCACATACCGCTTATACAAAGAGAGCTCTAATAGGCTATCGTCGGTACCATGGCGGGAAGGGATTAAAGCTGAATCTGACCTCATATCTGCCGGCGTGCTGCAGGCCCGCATGTGGGCTGAGTGGAGCGTGTGGAATGGTGAGGCGCTCGTGTCTGCTGCATCAGTTACCACCGCTTGACACTTTCACCTCTTATCGCTCCCCGCTATTAGATGACACCCATCTGCTCTCGGCTCGCTCTGTCGCAGGTTTACTTACTTGTCAGCTGTGATTACCTAAACCTTCCAGCTAGGTCTCAGCGATACGACCTCAAACATCAGCATCACTTTACATGCAGATAAAAGCATGAAAAATATGGGATACCGGCATCGGCCAATAATTCCCATATCGTGCATCCCTAATTTTAAATTAACTGAAGGAAACACAAAGATAATGGCAGACTGGATGGGGCAAGGTTGCGTGACAGTGGCATGTTTTTTTGGGGGACTGTACATTACATTTACATTACAACATTTAGCAGACAATCTTTTAGAGACAGTTTCCCTGAGAGCAGCTTGCTCAGGAACACAGTGATGGTAGTGCTGGACTTGAACCCACAACATCCGTATCCTCTAAATCCACATTGAGCATCCTAACCACTAGGCCGCCGCCGCCACCACCACCAAGAACAGCACTGGAGATAGTGTTGATAAAATTATTTTTTTTAAAGTACGATAATTGTCATGGGTGAAATTACATTGATTATCGGTTACAGTACTTGCCCAGCACTACTTTATGAAGAGTTATTCACAGTGAGTTATTCACAATCTAGTCTTGAGCTAAGGTATAAACAGCAATAGACTATTTTCTTTTTACGCCATCCTGTCTCTGTCACCTGGCATTTATTTAGAGCGGTCCTACTGAATGTGCTGCTTTTGCAGAGACCTGTGAGTCACTCGACCTGGCAGCTTTTCACTTGCGATACAGAAAGTGTTTGTGTTCGTAACCGTTTTTGCAGCTGGCAGTCCTACCTGGCGTAATGATGAAAACTGTCATCAGTTCCGAAAGCGGAGCGGCGAGGAGCTGGCCGTACTGTAAATGGAGTAGAGAATACTGTTAAGGGCGAAGAGCTGGAGGCAGGTTGGTGGGAATGTTAGCGAAACCGAATCGATACAATAGAGTCAGCGTTCGTGCCATTGATTATTTAACTATAGCTCTCAACTGATACTCGCGGGCCGGGGCTGAGTGGATCGCGTTCTAAAGAGATTCAGCTGCAACGCTAACTGTAAAATTAATGAGCCTCTACTCTTACTCCGCTCTCCGGTCAAACACGAGGATGCTGAACTTGGAAATGTCAGAACGCCCGAAGGTTACCGCAAGGTTTATATCGGTGTGTAGGGACCTCATTAAGTGAGTGTACAGTGAAGTGCAAAATAATGTGTCTTACCTCAGTGTGGTAACGACGTATTCATAGGTAGAACTGGCCGATATGAAGTCAAAACTGTATCAAAGTTAATTGATTGTTACCCTTCGATTATGATAAATGAGAAATTAATTTTATTTTGGGGTTTTTGGTTCGTTTTTTTTGCTATTTTAGTTCAATGATGTTTGTACTGTAAAGGCCCATTTACATAAAAGTGCAGAGTCTTTTTATAAATTTTTTATGTATAATTTTTATACTACAAAAATATTCCCAAACTTGGAATACATTCCCCTGTCCAAGAAAGTAATGTTTTTTTTCCGTCAGTGAATTGCAGGCTACATGCCTAGCGTGGTTCACAATGCAGTAACCTTCTTCATGGTCACTTGTGGAATGTAGGAAATTTAAGGTATTCAAGGCACATGTACAAGTACAACTAAACACGTCACATCTATGGACGTCGTTAGGTGTATTTTAGGGAGGCTTTAGCCATTCAACAAAGTTCCTAAGCCCCCCTATAATTATGGGTGATTTTTTTTCATATAAGAAATTAGTGAAGGCTTGCATCTTTCGATCATAGTGATGTCCCTGACATCATCGTTTTAAGAATACTGTGTTTTACTCGTTAACACGTATCCACGGAATCCAGTGCATTTTAAAAAATATGCGTTTGAGGTGGCTGAAACTCCGTTTATGTGTAAACAAACGACCCAGACGTATTTAAAAATATGTGTCTATAAAAATATCCACATACGTGTAATCAGGCCCTAAATATGCTCAACTATTAAAGCCAGAGTGTTTTGTCTATTAATGGAAAGAAACGCAGTCTGGATGAAGCGTAGTCACATGACAACACATGATTTTTAAGGGTGCAGCCCATGAATAAACACTGAGGAAAATATTAACAGATTTATATGTGCTAACAGAATTTTAAAAAATAATTAAAAGCCATGATCAGGGCATAGGTCAGGGCCTAAGAGCACGGTACTCGACCAGTAGAATTTGGGGGCAGTTGATAGCATAATTTAAGTTAGGAGTTATTCCCAGATGAGAAGACTGGGTCGATCACTGATCCACGGGTGCTGCTAAAAAGCTGCTTGAGTCAAATGCAGGGCTCACATTTGTTTGTGGTACACTTTGTTCTGTGCTGTGTTCATAATACAAATAATTCACTTTAGGTTGTGGTTTCATATCCACCTCGGTCCTACCTCTAACACGACCGTTACCACTACCTTATTCCTGCACACTCAGTGACAGCTGTAATGACACAGACAGTGCAGTAATACATCACAATAACTAAAGAAGTGGTGTGTGTATCTAAAACCCAGAATAAGATGTGTATTTATGGTGCCTGATTAATCAACGTCAGCGCCACCAACTAAAGACAGACCTAATTGGTTTGTCTAAGTAAAAATGTCTCAGATTCTGACCTTTACCGATTGATTTTACTCCTCGAAATGTGCTTTCTGCGTTTTTTAAAATATTAAATAATTTTTTCAGTATTAATGAATAATTCCCGTCTCTCTGAAAGACCCCTTTTAACTTTTTACTGTTCTCTTTGAAAGACAGAAGCAGCGCTTGCCTCATCCTTTTCCGTTGGGAGAAACTACCAGAGTCTCATTCTCAACTTTCTTTTTCATGTCACACATTGCCTCAGTGCTGTTGATTCGAGTGAAATAACTCCAAAAAGATTCTTACTCTTAGAAATGCATTTATATCGACCAAACCACAACATATCAATATGTGTGTGTGAGGATTGATTGACAAAACATTCTTCACCTACAAAAACCAGTCATGATCAGCTCGGTGTGGTCAGGATTCCTCTGGGGCTGTCTGACGGTTCCAGCATGAGACAGGCAACGTGAGGCTCAGGTCGGAGCTGAAGGAGAAAAACACACCATGCCCAGGTGTGTTTGCACAACACACGTCACCAACCCCTAGTTTGCTGCGTATGAGCTGATGCCAGCCACTAACATCTGCACTTAAATACTGTGAGAAATGACAACGTGGAACGAGTATCACCATTCACTAAATTCACAATCCCTCTTTAATGCCCTTTGATACTTATGTTTGCATCTAAAGCTTTAATTGTGGCGTTTTTACAGCCTAAAACAAATTGGGTTCATTAGATATAATCTCGTAACAGAGTGTTTAACAATAGATAATGGAGCATTGTGTCCTAAAATGTAATGGGATTTAATTAAGTTCACTCAAAGATGCAAACTTGCAGTTCAGCATCGCTGCATTTCCTCATAATAAAGGCTCATTATGTAATTGATGGCTGTACCTCTTAAATACCCATATTGCATTTTCATCATACATCTCACACAGTCGCTGACGAAAAGTATTAAACACATTTAATGATTTACAGACAATTGAACACGTTCCTACTAATATAGATAGAAATGTATCACTAATGACTTTTAGGTATCTCCCAAAATGCTAATGCCCTGAAATCTTTTATTCTCTTCTGATATAGCAATTTGCAAATGTCAGTTTCCACTAATCCATTATGCAGTCATTTGCTGTTCAAAGTATTTTGTCATGGCAAATGAGCTCATGGTTCCAGCAGCTACAAATCTGACACTGACTAATTTGGGTTCTTTTCATCACTTGTTGGCGTGAAGCAGTGTGTTTGATATTTCTATATATTTTAATGGTGATGCACGATATGGGAAATATTGGCCGATGCCGATACTGAGTTGAGCGTGTAAAGAGTTTACTCAACAACATCTCCACTGCGCTACCAGAATTTTAAGTACGTACACGCCGTAGTTCCTATTACATTTCTAAACACAGCCAAGTCAAGCGTTTAAAAGCAGAGTTATTGTGTTTGTACTGGTATTTATTGTGTTTGTACTGGTATTTATTGTGTTCGCTCTGTATTTATTGTGTTTTGTTGCACCTTTTGTCCTGTTGAATGTAATGTTCAGTGTTACTATATGTTGCACGGGGCCATGGGGAACGCTGTCTCATCACACTTTGTACATGTATGATTAGTGATGACAATAAAGTACCTTGAACTTGAACTTGAACTAGCAAGGGTGGAACACTTGTCACTTTGCGCCCTATGTAGTGTACCAAGTCAAATAGTGTGCATGTGGCACTCCATTTGCACTACCCAGTGCGAGAGCCATTAAGCTACAACCCCGGTTATTTCCTGAGATGCATACTAACACACTAAAAAGTATGATAGGAACACTTTAACTACCATACTATTAAGTGCAGTAGTATGTGGCTCGGGTCACACCTCACATTCGCTACCTGATGCAAACAGTAATTTCTTTAGTAAAATTTTTTTCCATGTGCAGGCAGAGCTGAGTGTGTAAAGACAAGAAATTTTGTTCCTTAATGTTCCACTGCGTGCTTAGAATTTTGACACAAAATAATGCCATACATTTTAAGACAGAAGGCGATGGCCGTAGAAAATCCCATCTCAGACTTCGGCCATACCTAGTTTTACCTTTCCCATGTACACTAAATGCGTCGTCAAATACTGGCTGAAAATAGCGGGTCAAATCTAGGCGTCAGTTCAATGGTGATGACTTAAAAAAATCAATTATTGGCCGATTCCAGTACAATTCTCATTAGTGCAGTTCTGCTAACACTGAATAAAATTCCGTTTCATTTCTTTTTTAAGTCTTGCTATGTGCCAGGAGAAGTCACAGTCTCAGCCTTTAGATTCTGAGCCGTTCGCATTCTGAATAGCTCGGTTACTTTTCAGGGTCACGAGGCAATGGATGCAAATGACTCAGAAGGGAATATTCAGGCTCTAATTAGGAATTCTTAGACGCATCGGTAGCAACAGTGTGACCTTCAGCGCTGTTGACCAGCGAGAAGCAATTTGGTGCCAAAGCCTGTCGCAGCAGCGCCGGTGTAATTTCAGTTTCAAAGCTGAAAATAGTCTTTACAGAACTTTTCTGGCCCAGACGTTCCCGACGTTACCGAAGGGGAGATAAACCCGGTGTCACCGAGCCAATGGCACGGAATTACTGCTTTCAGTGTTTCCGTTATCTCGCAGCCTCACAGACAGGAGGGGACATTTTTAATAAGCACTTTCTTGCTTTTGTCTGTGAAACCTGTCCAGTCAACAGATTTGCTCTCGGTGGCCCACGGTGCTGGCGGAGAGGTGATTCAGATAAAGCTGAGCCACATCACAAAACAGCACTCTTGAAGTGAGATGCACCTCCAGCAGGGTGAAATATCAATCTGCACGCAAGCGGCCTCATTCTCGAGTTCCGCTGGGCCGCTGTTTATCTGCTGTGTCCTCACCCTTATCTGCATCTCCGTGCTGTGGGTCACCGGGCATCAGAGCGCTAATCTACGCTCCTGACAATCAGACATGGATGCAGCCCTGTAATACTGGTGCTTAGATAAAAAATTTAGATTTTACTGACTTCTATGCCAAAAAAAAGACTCACCTCTAAATATACGTCCCGACCAACTTGGACTTGTGATTTTTTAATGACTTGCAAATGTTCAGCCTTTTAAGGTCTTCCTAAAACTGAAAAACTGACTGCTGTAAGATCCGCTGATTTTTCCCCTTAAGATGGAGCACTGCACAAAATTTAACGTTTCAAATTTTCAAAGTTTCAAACTAATATATTATGCAGTCCTTTTCTGTTCAAAGTTTTTTTGTAATTGCAAATGGGCTTTCACTAGCAGCAGCTACAAATCTGATGCTGATTGCTTTTGTCTCTTTTGATCAATTTTTGTAGCAGTCACAAACCCATAGCTTCAAAATTTGATCTTTTTTTTTATACTTTCTGTATTCAATTTGCAGGAAAATATTTCAAAGACACATAACTACACAAGTTGAGCACCGTTGCACAATATGTTCCACACAAACATTATGTGTTCATGTCCACGTAGTTATGAAACAAGTTCCAAGTTATCTTTTTGCCCTGAAAATATCCCAAAACTTCTGGAAGTTATCAGAAGAATTAACTCTAGAAACTACAGCGTGGGCATGTATTGCTTTTGTGCTGCCAGTTCTGGTGCTTTGGGGGCTTTTTTTTCTTTTTTGTTAGAACTTTTGCGATTATGGCTGCTGGCGACAAAAATTATGCAATTAGCGACACGCCGTGCATTTCTCCTCACTACCTCACCGTGATACTGGCGACATCATGCAGCATCTGCCACAGTAGCGAGCGCCTCACCGTCTCCAGGTCTCTCGGCCATATCACAAAGATGCCGGTCTTGGCAGTTTACTGCAGCAGTTGGACCTACTGAGCTTTGTACTTCTAAAAGTGAATTACTTCTGTCAGGCCTCAAAGTCTCAAATTCATATGTAGTTTGTACATTTTGTGCTTATGAGTACTTTTGATTATTTTAGATTTTTCAGTAGTTAATACTTTCCCCAGAGTGTGTTCATGAACATTTCCCTTAAAAACATATTACTTCGTATATCTGACCTCGATTTTGGTACGTTAAGTATCGCAACTATTAACGCAAATTCAGTACTATCGCAATTTTGACCAATTAAAGCAGTTTTCCACAATTTTTTGACCAATCATTGTCATTTCCTGCAAAAATGTTGAGCAAATCACTTCCTTATTATAGTTCAGAAGACACAGGAGATGTGTGTGATAAAACGCCTCACATTTACCTTCAAAAACAACTAAATGATTAATGGTTAATAAAATAATAGTTGCTTTGTTCCCTTCATTTGAATTAATTGTTAAAGAATCATTGTAGAGAGGGACAAAATGGCAAATTTTCAGCAACTTTGACTCTAGCTCACTCAACTTTATTGCAACAAAACGCCTAAAAATCTAGCAACTTTCATCACAATTTTTTAAGAAAAGCTTCCGCAAAATCAGACATTTTAGGCCGCAGCAATCTAAAAAAATATCCTGGAGCGACTGCTGTGTTGTCATGTGACTGCGTAATTCAATCACAAAGATATGCACTCTTTCATTAGAAGAACTATCCCAGATTTAATAGTTGAGCAATTCAAAAATGATGGTTCATTTATTGTAATCAAGGTAAAATGTTGAATTAATTGTGATATTGATTGCAGATGGCACCATCCAGCCCTAACTCTTCTTGTTAGAATGATTTCTGCAGCCAGATATTGTGCCAGAATCTATTTTCAAACCTTGTAGAACTAGTGTCATTTTTTGGTAGTTATAATTAATGTTTTTGCTATGGCAGTATTATTTCTCATCAGCAATAATTCTGTTACTTTGCTGCGTATTTGTTTTCATGTGTCGCCTCTCAGATCTCTGGACCCTATTTCCATTATCCTTGTTTCTCTGGAGGGGACTTTTTTGTTATAAAACTAATGAATCCAATCTGTCAGTTATCAAAAGAAGCAGACAGTATTTTCATCGGGTTGGAGAAAACGTGAGCACCACATGCGGATATTGAAGAGATATTTGCGAATTCCGCGAACAGAGCTCATTCAGCTGGAATTTCATCAGCGGCTTGATGTGAAAACAAGCAGGAACACAAAACGGACTTCTGACCTCAGCCATTACTGCAGCAGACCGTATTTTATTAACATTTCTTTCACAAGCTGGTAGAAAAGTGTTTCAGCATTTTTAACCTACACTTTCCCTCGACTTTAGGATTTTTAACTGGCCAAATAACTCTCCTGTTGTGGTCATTGGTTTCTACAATGCATAGAATACTAAAGGCCGTGCTTCTTTAGTGTTTGGCTCAGTGCAGTAAAAATACATTGCTGTGATATTTATAAAATTTCATGTATAAGCTTATTCGACTTTTTGTTGAAACATATTGAGCCTGAAAATAAGGTTTCAATTTTTTTTTTTATAGATTGCTGGTGAGGATTTTACTGTTTATTCATTTAATATATAAAACAGCACAACTTAGACCAGTTTTCTATTTCAGCAGTGATGAATACTGAGTTATATAAAGATTATGAATGCGTTATTGTCAAGTAACGTGGGGAAATTAGTGATAATCTTTATTACACCGTTTTGGTAATATACAACATGCTTTGTTTGCTGTAGATATACACTATACAGGTGTATATTCCAGTGTAAAATCTATATTAATTATACTATTATATCTACTATATTAACTGGATCACTTCTAAAACTGCCGAAGAGCTATTAAATATTAAAGTTAATAAAAAGCCTAAACGCATGGCTATATGTTTATAGCTGCAGTATATTTATAGACATTAAAGAATGCAATTAGTGCACCTGTGCACGTGTAATTGTGCACTTTAATATCTATAAATATATTGCAACTTAAGCGTATTATTTAAATATTTTTATTATCACTTTGACAGTTCGCGGTTTAACTGTGATATGGTTTTATATTAATCTGGAGCGTTACTTTTTAAATGCATGTAGCTCATTGTGTCTGTGTCAGTACAGTGTGAAAATGTCCTGCGTGCTGTTTTTGCGGGGCGCGTTGCGCGTGTAATACCCCGGAGTGGGGTCGGTAAGCGGCTGGAGAGCGAGGCGCCTGGTTTAAGGCCAAAATCCGCTTCACCTCTTCTGCCAAATACAACACAACACATGTGACCGCGCCGCTGCCGTTATCCACACACACACACACACACACATTACGCGAAGAGCGTCAACACACACGCAGCGTGGAGATGTGTTACGGAGCGTCACGCAGCCCGACGCGTTTCATCGACGGCGCGGCGTAAGGTCCGAGCGCGTCTGGTCTGGTCAGCGGTCAGCGCTGCTGTGAGACGGAGAGAAGACGCGAGAAACACGCGGATTAAAGGTTGACCATGCCGGGCTTCTGAGAGGGAACACCAGCGTTTGGGAAGGTAGGACGAGAACTGACAACTACCTGTTTCATCTTCATCTTATTCACCGCCGAGGACGGTCAGCAGCGCGGAGTCTGCGTCGGTTCAGCACACACACACACACACACACACACACACACTGTCATGCACACACTCCTCATCACCAATGCTGAAACGGGTTACTGATGCAACACTGTACAACAGCCGTTTATGTTGACATTTAAACGTCTAAAACAAAGAACCTGTTCATATTTCAAATGTCTGACATTAATGAAAGGTTTTCGTGGAGGCGCTAGAGTAACACTGATGCTGCAGTGATTGTTCCTAATTTAAAACTCACTTTTGCATTTGTAGAAGGGTTCAGGAACAAAGTTGCCATGCAACTGATGAGGCACTGTGTGGCACCTTTATGCTCAACCCTTTTGTGATCATCCATCATCTGGCAGTTCTTCATAATTCATAAATAAACACCTGTTTACCCATTTACATGTTCACATTAGCACTGTTCCAACTGTATGTATGTGTGTGTTCTTGACTTCATATATATAGAGATACATATGTACAGTACTGTGCAAAAGTTTTAGGCAGGTGTGAAAAAATGCTGTAAACAAAGAATGCTTTCAAAATGGAAGTAAAGATCATTTGATGACAATCAACAAATAGAATGAATAAAGAGAATGAACAATCAATATTTGGTGTGAGCCTGCTGTTGTGCTCAGCATCAATTCTTCTAGGCTACTTGCACACAGTTTTTGGGCTGAACCTGCTGGTAGGTTGTTCCAAAACATCTTGGAGAACTAACCACAGATCTATAATCCCATAATCCCACAAAATAATATAATGACTATAATCCTGCGTACAAAACCCTTGACTTTGTGCAAGGGGTACTCTTAGAAGAATTGATGCTGGCTTGAAGGCAAAAGGTAGTAACACCAAATATTGATTTGATTTAGATTTTTCTTTTGTTCACTAACCTTGCATTTTCTAAATTGATAAAAATAAACAAACATTATTTATATTTCTGAAAGCATTCTTTGTTTACAGCATTTTTCACACCTGCCTAAAAACTTTTTGTTTATATATATATATATATATATATATATATATATATATATATATATATATATATATATATATATATATATATATATATATATTTGTATATGTAGAGCATATACAGTACATATTCACTCTTGATAAATATCAGTGTGGAAGCATTTGTAACGTAATGGTGATTTGCTTTCCGGTCATGTTTATTAGACTGGTGCGCTAAAGTCAGAAGTACAACCAAGAACTTTCCATACATTTGAAAAGTTTCTATGACAAACTGTGGCAAAGGCGCTTTTAGCTAACTTAATTTAATTTTACAATCTGACCCACGTGGTTTATTGTAAAAGTGGACTGCGTGCAAATAGCTGTTTACGTTTTTAAAGTTTAAGCCTGTGAAAGTCGATCTCGGTGGTCAGACAGCTCAGTAAGAGCTTTACTAATGGCCTGACTGGGCCTGAGTGACCTGGTCGTTTATCATTGGCATTTAGTCATCCATCATCTCTGGAGCCCTTTCGTGAGAGGAGACCGAGGCAAACGCTCCAACCCTCTGTCCTCCAGCCTCTACGCGCTGCCCGATGTGCTTTACTCTATCACTTTTCCCTTTGTAAGATGCATGTGTTATCTCCTAAAAGTGATGTGGCCTTTTTGTTTTGTAGAACAACTCAGTTTGTCCCTGTTCATGCTGATGGACACTTTCTAGTATAGTCCAGACATTCAGGAGCTGGTTTTAGGGAGATTAGAGAATGAATAGATGATGCTTATCCACTCCATATCGAGGGAGGTAGATTAGTGTCACTCCTTAAGCTTTTAAAGCAACAAAAAAACAAGTGGCAGTCCAGCGCTGAGGCAAAGCAGCAGCAAAGCCCTGATGTTTATATCATTTGGACAGGTTGGATATTGTTTTTGGTGTCTCGGGAGGCTTTTTACCGACACCACGTCCCAATACCCATAATCCCTCTTCGAATTTTGGACCAGCAAGCCTTTTCTTTGCTTTGCACGTCATCGGTACAAGCTGTCATTGCAACCACACCTGGGAATCTCTCATTACCGCTCCAGTAATACAAAAAAATCTTTGAACAAATTATCATGCGTGTAGATGATGTGTCTGTGTGTGTGTGTGCAGACTTCTGCAGAGGAGCATGAATATGTTGATGGTGCGGTCAGAGCCAAGCCTGAGCATCCTGTGGTCTGACAGATGCAGCCAGCAATTCCCTGAGCTCTGCAGATTAGAGGATTAAGAGATATAGACTTTGTGCAATATCCTTAATGCATCAGCAGCGACACGCAGAGAACGGCGTCTGTCTAACGTAAGACGTTTGTGATCTGCTGTATGTCTCCTCTTCTGTTCTGGCTGATCTTCTTGTTGCGCATGTTACACTTTTCCTGACTGACCCACTTACCGGCCGTGTTAAATCCGTTCTATTTAAAACACTACAGCAAAGGCCAGGGCTGCAAAACACATCTGCAAAAAAATGTATTTTTTCCAGAAGTGGCAAAATAATGCAGCCTCATCTCGCTCACTAAACCGCCCCTAGTTGATAATTCCATTGGCATTTTTCGTTAGCGGTTACAGATTTTTTTCCTCAGTTTTTTAATGTTTCCATTCAAAATTACAGCGAGCCTTGAAAACATAGATTCATTGATTGGCTGTAATGAATTTTGTCCCTCAGTTCATGAAATCGTTACCGCTTGCGTTCCTTAATTTTTTAACCGGCAAGTTACCACTGTCTTTTTTTATTATAAAGAAATCTTTATTTCCTCAGAAGATGGCTGGTTAAAGGAGTTTTGCGCGAGTCTGCTGCTCTTGCCGCAGGTATTTCCACTCTTCCTCAAGAGGCTTCTTAAAGATGGATGCTATTAAATAAACGCTTTCGTCTTCACACACAAGAGGTCTTGCCTTGGAGGTAAAACTACGTAATCTAAATGAATAAAAGAGTGCGAGCAATTATCAAACCCATCAAAAACCTTAACAGACACTCAGTTAACATGGGCTACGTTTAAGAAGTTTTTACTGACATTCCGTCAAAGTGATGAAGCACAACCAACATGAGAAAATCCTTTGTAAAGGTGGAGGTCAGTGTCTGTTCACAGTTGCCAATAGAAAACTATTCAGGCAGCCTGCATCGTGGAGTAAAGTTCTAGTAATATGTTATTCGTTTATTTCCTGTCTTTACTGGAATAAGAGTCGTATTGTAAATGTGACCAAAAAATGA
Organism: Distichodus sexfasciatus; assembly: GCA_032718565.1. Lineage (NCBI taxonomy): Eukaryota > Metazoa > Chordata > Actinopteri > Characiformes > Distichodontidae > Distichodus > Distichodus sexfasciatus. The sequence continues at coordinate 662,883 of JAVGVS010000108.1, forward strand.
GGCTTGTGATGATTATACGTCATTCAGAAATTAAGACCTCCACTTCTTCATTGCATTAATGTTTACCATAAAATATTGCAATATTGTTTATTGATTATACAAAAAAATATCATTTTATTATAAATTGATTTATGCAGCACATTTCTTAATATTTAGCTAGAAACCTGAGGCCAGGGGTACAGTGATTTATTGCAAAACAGGCTGCATTAAAACACAATGATATTTGCCCGGTGTATATTAAGGATGCACAATAATATGGGAATCGGCTGATTCCTAGATTCCTAGAATATCGGAATCATATCGGATCGACCATTTCCTAGATTAGCCCAATAATATACAGCCCGCACCTTCTGTCTTAAATTGTATGGTGTTATTTTGTGCCGAAATTCTGAGCACACAGTGGAACGTTCACCAGCAGAATTTCTTGCTCAACTCTGCCTGCACACGTGAAAGATTTGTAACTAACTAAATTGCATGTTTGCATCACTTAATGAATGTGAGCTTGTACGTGGGCTGTGTCTCGAGCCGTGTACTACTGCACTTAATAGTGTAGCATGCATCTCAGGAAATAGCTGGCTTTGTAGCTTAACGGCTCTGTACACACTAGGTAGTGCACATGGAGTGTCACATTTGACTTGATACACTACATAGGGCGGGACGTGACTTTTTCTTAAAATGTTGTGCACTACGCCGGAAATGCTCTGCCATCGGTCCACTCTGCTTTCATTCTTGCTTGACTTGACGCTGTGTTAGAAATGTCAGAACTATGGACTTATTTTTGTGCCAAAATTCTGAGCGCGGAGTGGACCTCTTTTCTTTACTCACTCGACTCTGCGTTCCGTATTTATTGGTATCTGCAGATAAAATCGGCATCAGCCAATAATTCCCATATCGTGCATCACTTATATATATATTTGGCATGAGTACAAGAGTGGCTCAGTTTGTTTTTGGATCTCTCAGTGTCTGCCAAAATGAATCTGGAGTGTACTGAACACTTCAGCTTTATCCAGTAGCTCAAGTCTAGACTCAGTTCTGTTCTAACAAGTAAATAATGGTCCAGCCCCAGACTCACTCCTGTGCTGGCTTGCCTCTGTGTTTTGGCTCTTCAGTGGGGCTTTTTCATTTATCTCTTAGTAGTTTGACCCATTTATCAGGCCTCTCTGCCGCTGCTGCTGACAAACATCCCACGATGCCGTTACATGCCACCATTACCTTTTAAATTACAGGGCGCCATGTTGGCAACAAGTGCTAGAAGAGGATTACTTAAGGAGAAGAACTTACTGTTCATGTTGTAATTTATGGAGCCTTTCTACTTGGGAATTTTCAAAGCTAAACTGTCTGATCTCACAGGCATGAGAGCAAGATGACTTTATGTTGCACATTATCATACATTTAACCCAATTAATGAATCCATGAAATGTACACAGTAACTGTTAATTTTTCATCACACAATTTTAACGTCTCACCCTTGCAAAAACAAAATGTTTGTGGTAAAAGGCCTGTGGTTAATTTGTGGCGAGAAGTGGAATTTGTCCGATTATGTTGCCATTGTCAGTCACTAGTGGCAATGTTTTGACAACTACAGTAAATTAACTGAATCATGCTATGAATCGGACTGTTTAAATCCGTGCTGCTTTCACTGCATATCTTAAAATCCACATACAAAGGTTCTGATGATACGTTCTTCTTAGGACCAAACAAAATCTACCAACATTGAAGAGCACTCTTGTGCAAATTATATTGCATTCAAAACTTCACCTTATTGGGTTTTCATGAATTCTGCAGTTGTATAATGTCATATTATTTAAATATGTTTAAAGTTTCATAGGAAAAAAAAAAAAAATCAACAAAACATAGACGAATGAGGCCCGTTTTCTTCAAAAATAGGTTTTCAAACTAATTTGGTGTTGAAATGCACTATGCACCGTAAATGACCATCATATGAACCTATATGTAAATAAATGCGTGGTGTAGCGCTGCAGCATGGTGAGGAGAGACGTCGTGCCCAGCTTGGTGTTGGTGCAGCGTTCTGAGGTCTGGCTCCCCCAACTGCTCTCACTCAATCCTATTACAGCATTACAGCATACATGTGCATGGCCCACAGCGCTGATCCCCGAACAGGCTCCGGCTTCCATTTTGTGCAACACTTTTCCATATAATCCCTCATCCGGCCAGCTGAGCTCCACGGCTGTTGGCAGAGCGCTTGTTCCGCTGCCCGGCCAGCACTCCAATTCTCCACCAAACACGCTGCTGCTGGGAAGTGTCGATTGATAAAACCACAAGCTTATTTTGTGTTGCTGATCATTATGGTGTCTAAAGGTTTTTGTTCAAATTTTTAAGTGAGTGATTGTTTGTCATTGTAAAATCACCACACCACAATGACTAAATATGCATCAGATAATCAGTTTTTTGGGGAGCGCTACACGAAGTAACCACCGAAAAGGTGCCGTTTATCAAACTACGAGCCGCATGTGGTTTCCTCCTGATTTTTGCTCGCGTCGCCCTGCTGTGCTGTTATTGCGGGATGCCAGCAGCGTGTTGTTGGTTGTTCAGTCATCAGTGGCTTGAGGAAACTGCTGGAGCTTTTTGTGTGGCTCCAATGCCTCTGCCCCGCCAAGCGCAGCCCCTTACCACAGCAATTTACCAACCCACCACTCCGCACCGGAGTCCACGGGCCAAGGCGCGTGCGCGGATATTTTAATGTTTTGCTTGTTTATGTATTTATTCAGCGTGTTGGTTTGTACGTTTATTCAGGCGGCACTCGCTCGATTTAGAGGTGCTTTATGGACTGCTATGTGGGCAAGCGTTCGGTCGACCGGCGAGCGCACGTGCAGTGAGAACGGTGTGAAATACTGCGTTTACACATGTTTGTACACACACACACTTGCTGTCAAGGTGCACTGCCTTCAGAAGGAGTGAGAGCTGCTGGGTCACCGGGAAGCAAACGTGTGTGTTTTAGGGAGGAGGTGGGAGGTTGCAACAGTGCGCCTCTGATATATCTTTGCTAAGAGAGAAAGGGAAAAGTTAGGCATTTATTTATTCTCACATCTTTTCCATAGTTACAGTAGCTAGGCAACACGGTATATCATGAAGTGTGATGTTATTCATTCATTCATTAGCAGAACCGCTAATTCCAGCTGGGGTCGCGGGGGGACCGGAGCCCATCCCGGGAACTTACGGGCACAAAAGTGGGGAGCAACCCTGGGCAGGCGCCAATACACCACAGGGCTCACACAATCACACACACATTCACACCTTATGGGGCCAATTTAGAGTCACCAATTAACCTATAGTGTATGCTTTTGGACTGTGGTGGGGAACCCAGGGCACCCGGAGGAAACCCACGCAAACATGGGGAGAGCACACAAACTCCACACAGAAAGACCCCATGGCCGACCCGGGGCTCGAACCCAGGATCTTCTCACTGTAAGGCGGCACCGCTAACCGCTGCGCCACCGTGCCGCCCAAGCGTGATGTTATATCACATTATTTTCAGAAAGCTAGTGTAGAATGAATGCAAACCTCAAGTTAAAATTCTAATTTCTTCTGCCCTTTTTCTGTCACCTATTTGGGTAAATCCTGTGATTTACAGCATCACTGCACTGTCTAAAAAGTCTTTCAACTGGGGGTGTAACCATGTATTAGAAAATAGTCAATTGTTCATATTTGCTTTGTTCTAACCAGAATTTCTTATTTTGATTTAATGTGCGATATGAGAATTACACTCTTGGAGTTAATGTATAGAAAAATGACACAAACTCAGTGTAGCGCTTTAGTTTACACATTTCCAGGGCCCTATGAAATCGGTTTTACGTTATAATCATATTTATTCACCTAAAAAGTGTCTAATTATGGAGTGGATGGAAAAAAGAACAGTGCAATAGAAAAAAAATCACATTAAATGACTGTTATTCAACTTCAACGAAGTGCTGGGGTTCAGCAGAACATTTACTGCTTTGGTAAAACATTTACCTGCAAACAACAAAAAACATTCATTTTTTTGTGCAAAACGAAACGTTTCTGATGTGAGTGTTCGACTGTAAGTGGTCGTCACGTGTTCTTGCGGGTGCAGTCTATCGTGTGCTGGCAAAACTTACAAAAGAGTTGTTCTCCCGATTCATAAAAATCATTTGGGTATTGTTCTGCTCTGAACTTAGCACTGACACTCAAATTCCCTCATTGTTTTGAGGACTTCGGTGTTTCAGCCTCTTCACCATAGCTGACCGTTGACGTTTCCCCCTCTGTGTCTGTGCGTTTGTGTGTGTGGAAAGCGGAGTCCCGTCAACAGGTAACACGTACAGGGGGCTGCAGCGGCCAAAATTGATTAGAAACCATTGCTTTGCTTTGCCCACACACCGATATCAGCCAATTATACGACATTCCGTGTTTTCATTTTACGGATTCCATTTTATTTGTTGAATTCCGCGATTCCGTCCGCGTTTTCCGCATCGCGTAAATCATTGGGCCCTACATTTCTTGTTAATGTTTAATAGAATTGTGTTGGAAAACCTCTGATCTTTAACACATAGTTATGTGCATTTGTTCACAGCATTCAACACAATATGTGTAACCAAGGACAGCACATAATTGATTCATATTACACTGTACATGGTTACACATCTTTGTGTTGCCTGTCTTTACGCTTTCACTCTGTCAAAAGTTTTAACACAGTGAATGTGTTCAAATTAACACAAAAACATTCTCCCAAAACTCACCCATTAACGTGTAAGATTTTGATACAGGTTGTGTCCATCTTTTCTAAGAGTGTATCAGCTGATGCCGACGTATGATATTTTTTGTGCTTATATCTGCGGATAAATGAGGAAGGCAGAGTTGAGTGTGTAAAGACGACCACCGCGCAGAATTTGCCACAAAATTAGCGCTATAGTTCTGACATTTCCAACACAGCGCCAAGTCAAGTGAGCATGGAAGCAGAGTGGAGTGAGGGCGGAGCATTTCCAGCGTAGTGCACAACATTTTAGGAAAAAGTCACTTCCCGCCCTATGTAGTGTACCAAGTCAAATAGGATGCGTATGACTCTCCATGTGCACTACCTAGTGCATAGAGAGCCGTTAAGCTACAATTCTGGCTATTTTCTGAGATGCATACTACCACATAGAGAAGTATGATAAGAGCACCTTACCTACCATACTATTAAGTGAGGTAGTACAGCTGGAAATAATGGGCAAATCTAAAGATCGTTCCGATGCCAATGACTTAATAAAGCAATTATCGGCAGATTCCGATATGATTTCAATATTATCGTGCATCCCTAATTCAAGGTGTGTTAAAATCTAAAGGTGTGACTGCACTACCTTGATCATTATGACTATGTTCTAAAATAATGAGTACGGTTTACACAATATTCTTTCAGCTTTCTTTTATGAAATGTAAATGATGTGTAAAACGTAAGCTCAGTATATCAGAATGTGACTTTAAAATGTGAAATAATATGTTATATGTGATTTGATATAAAGGGAAGGGATTGCATCAGATCTGCATATCGTCTTATATCCTGACTCGAGTTCATATCGTATCAGACTTTGTGATATCAAATTGTTGCACATTTAATCACTTTATTATCGTATCGTGTTGAAAGATGTGATTTGTCGTCCGATCTGTTTCTACATCCTGTTTGTAATAGTACCTCGTGCATTTTGTCCGTGTTTTTACCTCAACTGTTAGAGAGCCGAACAACAAGCAAATTCCTTGTGTGTGATGATGCATATGGCAGTAAATTTCATTCTGATTATTAAAGATTATTATTTTGGGAATGACAAGGCTTCAGTTAGTGTTATCTAGGAGGAATTGGGACCAGAAATCGAAATTGAAGTTTATGTATTCGGGAAACACACCCTAAAATATGTGACGTCGCACCTTGGCATTCCAGAGTCAAAGCAGCCAGCTCTGATAACCAGCATGTAGTTCATCATCCTCTTTATTTGCATTTATTTGAAGTTCTGTAAAAATCACACCTCCGCTCACAGTCAGCAGCACATTTCATTAGCAAGTTTTAATTATTTTCATGGTTAGGACTGGTGAAGGTGCAAGTTTTGAGAGAATTTTCCTGCTTGTTTTTTCTGCTGCGTGGAGCAGGAGGTCGGACGGCCAGCTGGTGGTTGGGGTGGGTTAGGCTTTCTTGGCAGAGCGCTGCCACTGAAATATTGAAATGGTGTAAAACAGAAGGCGTGGAGAGACCGGTGCCAGGGCCGGCTTGCTCCACGCCTGCATATTTCTGTCCGAGAGATTCGGGAGCGCAAGACTGGCGCTCCGAGTTCCTGTTTGATTTGTAAGAATTGATCCAACACAGTGCAGAACTTCCTCAGTTGTGTCAGGTTCGGGACTGGACTTAAGCTTGTGTTGTTGGAGGAATGGGAAACGCTTCTGTTCTTAATAACAAATCTCACTTTCAGGATAGCAGTGCAGGGCTTGTACTTGACAATTTATTGATATAACACCTTCTGCTGCTTTGGCTTACAAAATAGAAACATTTTTCATTATTTTATATTCCGTTCCAGCCTTTCGAAACAAATAGAGCTTGTACAGGCAACACAACACTCCACTGAGAGCATCCAAAAGCCAAAAAGTAGAATACAGTTTATTATCTTTTACTCTATTATGACAAAACTCTCTTTTACAACATTATAAAATATTGCAGCAAAAGCTCAGAAAACACAGAACGAAGGTATTGGTTTAATTTCATGTGGATTTGTTTGTAGTAGTAAAAGATTTAACTCAGCCCTCATTGTTTATCTACATTTTAGTTTTAATATGCAGCTTACCATGCACCATCAGTGAAAACGTCTAGACACTGCTGGATGAATATATTACAGGATATTTTGCTGGATTTAATGCTGATGTTAATAATTAAATCCTCAAGTGTACTGTAAATTGTCAATTGGAGACCATGTGTAATTTTTCTGTATAAGAAATATTCTACTTGAAATACACGCTAAGTACTGTAATTTGGGCGTGCAGCAGATTTCTACTTTAGTCTTTATTTTTGTGTTTATTTTTGGTAATGCGTCATTATCATTCGTATGGTTTTGAAGACTCTAAGATTTTTATTCCAAAAGATGGAAAATGGTCCAAAATGTAGAATGAGGAGATATCCAGCATTTTGACTGGTGCTTACAGATGTAATGTAGTTTGAGACGTATGTAGAGTAAAAGTAAAAAAAAAAAAACATTTTCACCTTCTCTAAGCATCTAGGGTTCATCAGTTCATCTGGAATTAGGGATGCACAGTGATATCAGAATCATATTGAATCGGACGATAATTGCTCAGCATCAGAGCGATACTTATATTTGCCCGATAATATTTTTAAGTTGATATTTGATGACTAAACTGTGTGTTTCCCTCCCTTAGTGAATGTGAGCTCATACATGGGCACTTAATAGTATGGTAGGTAAGGTGCTCTTATCATACTTTTCTATGTGGTAGTATGCATCTCAGGAAATAGCCGCGGTTGTAGCTACACACTAGGTAGTGCACATGGAGAGTCACACGAGCCCTATTTGACTTGGTACACTACATAGGATGGAAGTGTCATTTTCTTAAAATGTTGTGCACTACACTGGAAGTACTCCGCCCTCGCTCCACTCTGCTTTCACACTCGCTTGACTTGGCGCTGTGTTAGAAATGTCAGAACTATGGTGTTATTTTTGTGCCAAAATTCTGAGTGCGCAGTGCAGCCATGGCGAGCAGAATATCTTGTCTTTACGTGCTCAACTCTGCCTTCCTCATTTGTCAGCATTGGTAACGGCTTATGTAAGCACGAAAAAATTGGATATTGGCATCAGCCAGTAATTCCCTTCTCGTGCATCGCTTTCTGGAATCGTTTATTTTTCTTTGATATTAGCACATGCCCGAACAAAATGACTTTTTCCAGCATGTCTCTCTACGTGAGGTGTTCCTGCCTCCTGCAGATCACACATACACACTCCATGTCGGGTTTATTAGTGAGACCCGCAAGAATTGAACTTTGCCCTTCATGAGTCTGCATCTGGAGTGAACGAAACGAGCAGTAAATCTGGTGGGAGACTCTAATGGAGATAACAGCTTCAGACCTGCGTTCGTGCTCGTATTTGTCCAGCGGGCTCCTGCAGGGCCGATGCCGGCGAAGGTTCAGCACATTTCAGCGATCGCTCTCTGACACTCCGAACACGGGGATAATGAAAGTTGAAATTCGAAGGCGTCCCTCTGCTAGGTTACGACGTGCTTAATATTCTGTGCGGTGCTGCGGAATGACTGCAGGCTCTGACGTTGGTGCTCCGCGCTGTGTGAACAGATGTGCTTTGCTCAGATGTTGCTGTGATTTTGGATTCTTAATTAGTGCATGTAAGGAGTTAATGGCTATGGCCGTGCAGTTAATTGAGAAATATTCAAAACCGACATTCAGAACCTCTACTCGATGTAATCTTTTGGGGCAGTTGGTAGTGTAACGGTTAAGGTGTTTGCCTTGTGATCAGAAGTTCGCTGGTTCAAGTCCCAGACTAGTGAAGGTACCACTGAGGTACTCATGAGCAAGGTACCGTCCCTATAAACTGCTCCTTCACGGATGGGTCGAGTTCACATTTGGTTGTGGTGCTCTGTGTGTTGTGTTCATCATGGTAAATAATCACTCACTTCAAAAATTTTAATAGGGACGCACGATAATATCAGAATCATATATAATAATAATTCCTTTTTTAAGTCATTGGCATCGGTCTGATGCTTAGATTTGCCTGATATTTTCATCCGATATTTTTTAAAGCATTTATTATACTTCAGAAAGGTAGTACTTATGCCAAGCATGTCCAAAGCCCGAGGTGGGATCTGTCTCAAATGTATGGTGTTATTTTGTGACAAAATTCGGAGTGCGCGGTCGAGCAAAATTTCTTGTCTTCACGCATAGCTATCATTACCGGCAGATGTAAGCATTAAAAACATTGGATATCGGCATCAGCCAATAATTCCCATATCGTGTGTCCCTACTTTTAAGGTTCTGTTAATACTTCACTTCAGTTTATTTTTATGTATCGTCCTCTTAAAAACACACTACTGCATAAAGTCATGTGACTCTGCTTTTGACTACATGAGATATGAGACGTGAGATATTTAACTGTAGAGCAACCAGCAAACCAGAAACGAAATAATTGTGCATTAATCGAGGTAAAATGTTTAACAAATCCTGATATTGATGTAATCGCCCAGCCTTGATGCTGTTAGTGCTGTTATTCCTCACTGTGTGTTCAAGCTGCTTTGTCAGATTTGTGGAAACTCTCAGACGAGGCCTTTCTTTTTTAATTTGGGAAAACTTGGCTGGATTAAGACGTGGGAGTTCCACATCACCCTGAAATATAATTGAAACCCCATCTGATGGAACCGATGGATTAATATTTCGCCAAGAAAAATAATTTTTATTGCTGTATGGCTTGACTGTGCACCAGCGTTGTCCAAGCCAAGTGCGGTTAGTAGCCAGTTATCCTCGAGCAAAGGCAGTTTAACTTCAGCAAAACTATTTATGAACGCAAAGTAATTGTTTTGTTTAAAATGTCTTTAATAGGAAACTAGCTGCAGTGCGCGTGAGTGGAGATAAGAAATAAAGCTCTCATCAATTTAACTTAATTCTAGGGAAAACAGATCAACTGTGTACTTATTTACTTGGAACTCGGCTCGTCTCTGGAAAAACTAATTGTGTCGCGTCGCTGCTGTGCAGTGAAAGTTAACTGCTTTTTTAAAATAAACAAGCCAATACGCCGTGATTATTGTTTTTATGGTGTTGCACTACATTTACAGCACAGGATGAGAGCCTGATATTAACTCCGCACCCCAGATTACTTTGTGTTTATTCAATTAAATGGGATTTAAACTGACAGATTGGATTTATTTTTATTCCCTTATATTCCTGTGGAATCAGTCCCAGTATGTGCTGTTTAGAAATGATATTGAATATTGTAGTTATTGAGCATGGAAACCTAGTCAAGCAGCTCGGTAACGTTGCTACTTCAGTTTTATAGATGTTTTTTCAGAGAGTGCAGCCCCGTGGACGTTGTGGTTTGTTACTTGCCAAAAACACTCATGACTAATGCCACGTTCGCTCAGCGTCAGAGTGAGGAATACCGCACTTTTATCTTTATTTTTACATGCAGCTCGTCGCGGCTCTCTCTCATATACATGTGCAAAGTGGCGTGAACTAGCAGACACCGTGACATGCTAATTAACAGCGTTATTGGGAATCTCACGCTGATTTAAGGTGTTTATATGAAGATGAAGGACGAACGTGCCAGATGAAGATTTTCTCACTAAGAGACTCTCATGAAGAAATGACATGCGTTTGGAGCCGATTGTCATTGTATGACCTAAATGAAAATAGCGTCATTAGTCGAGATGCAATGCAGGTTTAGAGTTGAGGTGAAAATGAATAAAATTTCAGTAAAGTCACTTTGGATATAAATATTACATCCATTAATGACAGTGCGCTGTCATACAAATAATGAATGTAAATATCAGAGGAGTGATGCTCTGCTCCAGTCCCTAATATGACAGATATAACACGCGTTCAACAGGTAATTTGCTGTCGGCAGCTCACTGACGTGAGGTTTGTGTAACGGTGTTGTGGTGGCAGCTGTGTGTGGGGAGCTGGAGCAACTCTAATGAAGCTGGAAGTGTGTGAGATCTACTGCGTCACAGGATCCAGTCAAGATGATGGAGGAAGAAACTCATTTTATCTTCATCAAGTTCTACATTTAAGCAGCTGCTCCCTCTGTAGTTGTACACACACACACACACGCAGCCACGCATACACACACATGCACATACACACTTGAGCTTGCACTAGCACACACACGTTTGCACTTGCATGCACACACACATTTGAGCTTGCACTAGCACACACACACACAAACACACACACTTGCACACACACAGTCTTGAACTTTTGCGCACAAACTTGCACTCACGCACGCACACAAACACACACACTTGCACACACACACACTTGAGCTTGCACTAGCAATAGCACACACTTGCCCACAAACTTGCACTCATGCACACACACATTTGCACTTGTGCGCACACACTCGCAACCGAGGCACACACAGACACTTACATTTGTATGCGCACATATTAGCACTTGCACACACCCACACGGTTGCACTTTCACACACGCACACACACACTTGCACACACACAAACACACACACTTGCACGCACACACATTAGCATTTGCACACACCCCCACAGTTGCACTTTCATGCGCACACACAGTTACACTTGCACACACACAAACACACACACTTGCACAGACTTGCACTTATGCACACACACACACACACACTTGCACACACACAATTGCACTTGTGCGCGCACACACACACACTTGCATGCACACACAAAGTTGCACAAACGCACACTGGCACACACAGTTAAAGATGCTGGGACACACACGTACACTTTCCCACACGCACACACATTTCCACACACTCGCTCTCCATCTCGGTGCAGAACAATTGTGACATTTAAATGAGTTGTTGGCCAAAGCAGCTGTGTAATTCAGTAAAAGTGTATAAATAGTGGATTGATGGTTGTACCTGAGTGGTGCTGGAGGCCGGTGCTCTCCAGACGGGGCTGCTGCTGCTGCTGCTGCTGGAAACTGGGTTATATATGTGGAACTGCTGTAGGGGGTTTGAGGCGAGCGCTCGGTTTGGTCTGTGGGCGATTAGACTTCACACGCTTCTTTTAAGTGCCAAACCCCAACCCAGTTGCCCTTACTTGCAAGTGAAACATTTCCCCCACGGTTCCAGACTGGCCTTCTTTGTACTGGATATTTCTGGGTGGATGAGTGTGTGGTGCGGTGAAGATGTATAGAATCCGGCCTGGCGCTTTGCAGACTTGAAAATATAGTAAAGTCTTCAAAGCTTGAACACAGCGGGAGAAGCTAAAATGTTTTCACTAAAAACTGTAGCCCGTTTTAGCCAGTGTTTGCAGTGTTAACAACTTTGCGCAATATGAAGTCATTTGTAATTTTAAGTTTCACTGAGCGCTCAGAATTTTGACCCAAAAATACACAAACATTTCTAACACAGCGCCAAGTCAAGCCTGCGTGAAAGCAGAGTGGAGCGAGGACGCAGCATTTCCACCGTAGAACGCAGCATTTTCAGAAAAAGTCACTTCCCGCCCTATGTAGTATACCAAGTCAAATAGGGAAAGCTAAGCATCGGCCAATTCCGATATTATTCTGATGTTATCGTTCATCCCTAGTTTTAGCTTTTAATTTGGAAAACGAATCACTAAGTGACGCATGGAATCGCTTCCTTCATCTCTCTCTCCCCCGTCCTTCTCCCTCGTAACCGCTCCGCCTCAGTTTACCTTAGCAGCAAAAGTTGTGGCTAAGAAAAGTGAGATTTACTCAAACTTGGGGGTTTCATGCCTCTTTACATAACTCTCCCAGCTCCAAACCCACTCCGTGTTTAACGCACTTCCCCCTCACATTGCTCCCTGCATATGACCTGTGGAGGGAAACGCTTCCAATTACTTTTGTGCGTTGGCTCCCTCCAGCCCTGTGCTATGCTGCAGCTGCTCTCGTCGCCGTCCATTAGCATGCGGAGGGGATCTGGGGTCTGATAAAAATGCTGATTTATAGACAGAGACCGCCATTAATCCCTGATTGCTCTGTAAATTGAGCCTTGTAAAATGAGTTATACCCCTGCTCCGTGGCGGCAATAAACCTCGTCCCTGTGCGCTCCCCTCCCAAATGTTTAATGTGTGTCTCGCCACCCCGCCGCGCCCGCTTCATATTTCCAGGGGATGGAAATGGCAGGGAGGTGAGAAAATGATATACGTAGCGCTTGCCGGATGAGAGAGTGTGTGTGATTTGACTTTTGCCCACTTCTCGTCAAAATGTAACAAGATGAAATTTGAGGGAAGGCTGTGGATTTAATAAGAGATGCACATCAGGATTCGGACTGAGTGCGGTCTTGCAGCCTCGTCTTGCTTTCTGCTGCTTTGCTGTATTATTTACAGAAGTTTGAAAACATGATGTGATCCTGTAGATGTGGATCTAGAACGTGCTCACCGTGCAGTATGTGCCGTGCTTGGGAAAGGTGCAAAATTGATCGCTTTCTCTCCAGAACTCGGTAGCTGTTGGTTAACAGAAGCCTGGTTTTCAGTGACTGAACGTAACGGTAAAACAAGTCAATTCAATTCAATCTGAGGAGACTCTAGAGGCTTGCTGATGTCTAACTTGGCATTTAGTTTCTAGCTAATTACGTAGCATTTTTAGTAGAGGTGTGAACCCCCACTGCTCTCATGATTCAACTTAATTACCGTTATCATGTCAACGATTCGATTTGATGTGATATCTCAACCGCATCAAATAAAATTTTCTATATTGTCTATTTTTGTCATTAAATTAATTAATCATAAAGATGCATTTCCACGAGCCACAGGTTGGAAACCCCTTATAGAACTGATTATGGTCTGCCACTGATGCAGAATCGTCCACGTCTGCATCGCTATGCATCAATTGTGTGATTCATTTCAACACCCCTATTTGTTAGCGTAACGGTCCCATAATCAGAAGGTTGTCGGTTCAAGTCCCGGACCGGTAAAGGTGCCGTCCCCAAACACTGCTCCACGCCTGTGTGTTGGGCTGTGTTCACAGTGACAAATAATCAATCACTTAAAATTCATTAATCAATATATAATGTTCTGCTCAATGTGACAGGCAGAATTTTTTCCCAGTTTGTATGAATTGCTTATATTACAACTGGAAATAAAATAAATACAGTTAAATTTAACTAACAATAAATGTGAAGTATGTGTAAGTAGGGCTGGGCAATTAATCGCAAATTAATCGAAACTCACATTCATAACCTATAGATCACATAAATTTCCCCATGATGCTTATTTCACTTATTTTAGAAAAACACATATTTTTAAAAATCTGTTTTCATAAGAAAATATAAATATAGTTATTGTAAAATGTAGTTTATTTATACAGCATATTTACAGTACTTGTTAGTGAAATACAAACAAAAAAATGTTCATAAACCATAATTTTGGTACATTTTTCAATTAATCGTGATATTGATTTAAGGTCCAGCCTTAGGATTAAGAGTAAAATGTGCATTTTACATTTTCATCTTTCCTGCATGTACGGATATTTTGGAGTATCTAAAGTTACGCACCGTGTTTAAGAAGTGCACACAGTTCTATTGCACTTAGGAGGGGGGAAATGTGACGCAGCGATCTCCATCTCTCCGCTTCGTAACTCGCTCAGCCCCGGGATTTGATCTCTCTCTTTTTATTTGGCCTTTTGGTGTTTTTCTGAGTGGAAGCGGAGCGGAGAGTCGGCCGCAGTCTGCTGCTTTCATCTTCCCTCACCGAGGTTTAGCTCTTCATATAGAGCCTGAGCCGATTTCTGACAGCTCTAAGTAGATTACTCACAGGCCTGTTTTAATGAGCGTGGAGAGCACAAGCACACTCTGAGATGAGGATAATCAGCCTTTAACACACACACACACACACACATCACACACAGCAATGAAAGCACCACCTGTTGCATACGCACATGCTCGGCGTTCGGAGGGGCGAGCAGACACTCAAACCCAGATATTTATGCCTTCTAAAGGAACACATTTACGCCACATTAGTTGTATGTTTTTCCACTTGATGAATAATTTGCAGTTTATTTTATCCTCCGACTTGTCATTAGTCTTGTCATGCAGCGCGCTCTGATTTCAGCGTGGTGCTCCTTAAGAGTTATTTGTGTTTGTTGTTGCTGAATAAATCTGTGGTGTGTATATTTTTAGACTAATTAAAAGGATTGTTCAAGTGAAATTAGCTTTAATGTGGTTAAGAGTGAGCTCTGTTAAAGTGAGTTCACATTTACTTTTGAGCTGAATTAGAATAAAACTGTGAGACGCCTGAAGGGAAAGTCCAACTTTTCATCATTTTCCTGACTTTGCGTTTGTCTTCTGAGCTCACAGTGTCCTCTGTAAGTGGATCTGACAGGTGAGACCTGTTTGCATCGTCCCTTTATCATCCATATTTTATACTGCCGCAGTGTGACCCTGATTTATTTGAATGGAAATATAAATGGGTGAGCAGAGAGAAAATGAAAAGTTTTCCATTAGCAGGACATCCAATATATCGGGTCAATATTTGACTTGTGGACGTTACGTCCGTTTCCCTCGAAGCCACATATTTGGCCGAGTCAATCTTATGGCAAATGTGCAATAAGATCTTTAGGATTCTGACTCTAGGAGTTTACTTTTGAAAAAAAAAAAAAACACAATTAAAAGTTCTTTCTTTTTCATTGACTTTGAATGTGTTCAAATCTTTACAGAAGTGAATACACAGGTTTCATCATGATTTGTGACCCGATCTGCCGTAATGAGTCGGAAGTCGGCGTTCCATTTATTTAGATACGGGCCGATTATGTTGAAAAACATCAAAAATATCGATTTTTCTTTTTTGGTCTTATATGAAAGAAAAGCTCTTCAAAATTAATCTCCCAAAGTTTCATCATAGAAATAATTGTGAAAATGTACTTAAATGGCTATTTTAGTTGAGTTGCAACTCTCAAATCTTACAAAAGAATGTCCAAAATAAATGCTGTTTTCGCTTTATTTGATAAGTATTTAATAAATATTTTGAAGTAATTGAAGCTTCAGTCTGATTTAATATATTTTCCTAAGTATCTAAATGCCTGTAGTAAAATTTTGTTGTTGAATACTGGGTGCATCTCTTTGGATGCTATGGATTGTTAAAGATATCAACAAAAAACTGACGGAAAACTTTAAATGCGATTTTCTGGGTTTTTCAGTTGGAAAATGGTGCGATACCATCATTCAAACGATTGTAACTTGACAACCGTTTAAGATATAGCTTTGACCAAGATATCATTTTAAAGCTTATTTTCTCATCTTTCCAGTGATACCAAAACCTCAATTTTGAATTTTTGGTCACTGTGACTCATTTTGCCAGATCAGGTCACATATGATATTATATCGATTTGATGAGATCGGTTTGATTTCTGCTTAAATTACAATATGTGATACAATATCATATCGTTATGATTAGGTTGGGAATTTTCAAAGTTGGAAACTTTCCATGGGGATTAACAGGAATTTATGAGAACGGGAATAAACTTGAAGTTTTCAAAGCTGAAGATGTAAAATATAGTTGGTTAAAAATATATTGTAGCATAATCTTGTCTCAATCCAAGAATCTAGAAATTTTGGCTAGCCCACTTCAGTAGCCTTCATATTAGAATGTTGTTTATGCAGGCTCAGGGTTAGTGTTAGGTTCAGCGGTGTAAACACACTCGCACAGTGAGTTTAAGTGCTCGCGGCTCTCACGTGGAACACAACAGTTCAGTCAAATCTTCCCTTTTATTACAGACAACACTCATAGTTTAACTGATAAATAAGAAAAACAACCAGTGTTCCACTCACGGTACAGCCATTTATTGATATTTTTAGTGTTTATTCCAGGCGTGCTGCCATCGCGTTACTGTGATGCGACATGCAGCGCATGCCAGGGGACTTTTCTCCAAATTGGAATATTTCCAAAATTCCAGAACTAAAGTTTCCATGGGAAGTTTGTGGGAATTTACCAGGAATTTTCCGCCCCTTTGCAACCCTACTCATGACTGTAGGGCTGAGACAGTGCTGTGTTCTTTGGAGGTGAGTCTCATCAGGAAGGCCTGAACAGTGTCATTTCTTTGCTGTGTTTTATTCCTGGAGTACTCTCTGAGTGTCTAGCTCAAGTCTGAATGATTCTCTGTCATAAGAGGGAAAGTGTTCTCCAGCTGCTCGCTACATCACGGAGGTGTGGATAGATGAACGGTGGTATTTAAGAGCAGTACAGGTTAAAGAAACAGACACACTCTCCATCGTTGTGATTGCCGTGCAGCGTGAAGGCTTCCTTTTAACTTTAATTGAAGCACTCATAGTTTAACTGTCAGATCTGCAAGAACCAGCTAAAACATCCCATCAGTCTCTCATTCATCACGGCAGCCACCATTCTCCTTTATTTCTTTCACCTTTTTAACCATCTTCACTTCTTTCTTTCCCTTTACTTTAATGTATTTTTCAAGGTCTAACAGCTTCTGTAGTTTAACTAACTAAATGGTCACTTCAAACAGACCCTCCAGGATTTAATGATGTTGCGATCGCAACTATTAACGCAAATTCAGCCAATTCCAGCAAATTCATTGTAACTAGGGATGCACCGAAATGATTTTTTTTGGCCGAAAACCGAAAATGAGGAAACACTTGGCCGAAAACCGAAACCGAAACGCCGAAAGAAATTATTATACCAATTTTTTGTAATATTGCCGTTATGTCTGGGACGGTGTGTACTTACCTCACTAAATTACAATTGCATAAATTAATATTCATGGTTCAAAGAATAAATCTGTTACAAAACTATGAAAATATTTATTTAGCATTCAAACAGTGCACAATATAAAATACAATTTGAAATAAAATATTTTACTTGGCCCCACTCATGAATAGCCTAAAAGCAAGACAGCTGAAATATTATACAATTAAATATCTTCTCTCATAAAACAAGTGAATTCAAGTGCATTTTAATATTCTGAACGAAGTGCATTCAGAACAAGTGCTTTAAAACGTGTTGAAAGATATAACAACATTCTCTGTAGGCCTGTAACAAAATGGTGTATTAAAACACTCAAATGAAAACTTTCTTGCCTTTTCAAAAACGTCCATCACAGACGGAGTGGGTGTGCTCGAAGGGTCTTCCTCTTCTGTGCTTCATACTCTGCATGGCGATCGGGATGTTTTGATTTTATATGATAAATTAATCCCGACGGTGAGAAAGTCTTTGTGGATGCTCCCCCTCTAGAAATTTCGGCACTGCACGCTTTACAAACGGCTTTCCGTGTGTCTTTCTTAGATATATTGAAATGCGCCCACACGGCAGACATGTTGACTCTCATCCAATCTGGCGCGTGCAGGGTGCGGTTGTTGCTTGCGTCATCACTGTTTCGGTCGCGTTAAAAAAAAATTCGTCCGAAACCGAAAAAGCATTTTGGCCTCACGTCTGTGAGCTTACTTCCATGTTACTTTTGGAAGAAGCAGGAAACGTGTGATAAAAACACCTCACATTAAGATTAATACCAAGAATAGTGGTTTTGTCAGTGAGTCAGTCAGTCAGTCATTATATGATCTGCATAATCCATATCGGGGTCTTGGGAACCAGAGCGTATCCCGGGACTGTGGGCGCAGGGCGGGTGCCAACACACCGCAGTGTGCATAGTGGTTTTGTTCCCTTCATTTTAATTAATTGTTAATGAATAATTATAAAGGGGGAAAATCACTTCTCTCCGCAACTTTGACTTCCTCCTGCAACTTTATTGCAACAAAACGCCTAAAAACACCACAACTTTAAACACAGTTTTGTATAAAAGCTGCTGCAAAATGAGACATTTGAAGCCGCAGCAGTCTCAAAACAATATTCTGAAACAATATATGCCTGCTATATGAAATGAAAACTGGTGTAAAACATTAAACGAACACCGCCTGTTCCCTGACCGATCCCGTCACCATCATCCACCACAAAAACGCCTCTCGCCGTTAACAGCATCTGATATTACTGACATTCTTGTGAACAATCTACAGACATAATTTGATTAAAGCCGTAATTGGAGTGAAAAGTGTGCCGGCCCGTGCTGTGGATTATCCAGGCTTTGTGGCGGAAGCCAAGGCTGGATGGCGTCCAGTCAGCCGTCTGTATCCGAGCGTGAGGGCCGGTGCTGAGAGCTGGACTCGGTCCAGACCCGACTCCCTGATTACTGAGGAGCGCCATCGATATCGGGCCTGGCGTGTGACGATCTCCTGCGGCTCCGCTCTCACTCCATACCACATACAAGCCTGGATTAAGGGCTGGGCGGTTCATCGAAAACTAATCAAAAACCACATTCGGGATCTTTAATTGTTAATGTTGTTGATTATTTGGATTTTTTTGGTTAGCACCTTCCGCCCCTCATTTTCCCCATTTTTTCAGCTCGTCTGCTTTATTTCAGTCAAATACACATATGCCACGGAGGTGCCTGTGGAAACTTGGGCCACATTTACTTGTGCAATTATCGTGCGTTCCGTTTGCCGTTGGTGGTCACTTTCCGAGTCTTTTTTTTGAGGGCTGAAGCCAGAAGTGACGATACCCGCGTCCCCGTTTCTCGGACAACCGACCAAATATCTCAGAGCAGCGTAGGGGACCCCGAGTTCAGAATCCACGATGACAGTTTTTAGCACTTTAGTGCTGTTTGTGTCTAACTTGGTCAACTGTGTACATAAAACAGTGTTGTTGTGGTCGATATACGTGTTGCTACGGTCATGTTATAAGTGAAATACGTTATGTGTCGTTTATCAAGTGCTGATGCAAAATTGTCTGGTGGATGTTGCTAAAAACAAATGACTAGCCCAGTTAACTGAACAGAAAGGTGAACAGGATCAGCAACTCGAGACGGAATATTCAGATAAGAAGTGTAGATGTGTTAGCGTTAATAAAGCCTCCTCTATCTGTCTTCGAGTTCAACTCTCCTGTGGCAAAAGCAACGCATTCAACTCGGTGTTCACTGTGCTTCTAGCGCATGTGATGTAATCCCATCAACTGAATCTCAGTCCCAAATGGAACGCAGCATTAATCACGTGTGTTAACTCCAGTGTTGGGCAAGTTACTCTAAAAATGTAATTAAACTACTGATAACTGATTGATCCCTTTAAAATAATCAAATTACTAATGTGATTACTTAATTTCAAAAGTAATTAGTTACATTACTAGTTAGATTACTAGTTACTTCCCCACCCTCTAAAGAAACTCTTAAGTCAGCTCAAAAACACTTTATGATTAAGTGTTACAAACCTAAGCCTTTTAACTCAAAACATTCAAAACGCTCAAAACAGTGATTCAAGTATTTAAATTTTTATGAAATGAAATTAAATAAAATATGTAATTCTTGACCTTTAACTTAAAATATTTCTTACCACTGTTGCATATTTCTCTATCAAATGAAAAATAAACAAGTACATCAATATTCTTATCTGACTTTGACAGCAGTGAGTAGTTCGCAATGCTGCCCTTTCAGGTGTTTCAATAAATTTGATGTTGAATTTTTTGATGTTGACAGTGATTTCTTACCCCCACATAACGTACAACTCACAATAATGTTCTTGCCTTTATCCGAGATGAATTCAAAGTAATGGCTATATTTCCAGCTACTGAACGCGTACTTCTCACTCTCCATGCTCACTTTGTTTTTGTTTGAGCTGGGTTCGCATCCATGTACGTCTCCCGTAGATGACGTCACGCGTGCGACTGTCAGACAGACATCTGCCTGCCGCTGACAGGTTACTGTAAATTATTATTTCTGTTTTTACAATATAGATGTTAAAGCACTTGATTTTATTGGTAACGCAGCGGTAACGTAAAGTTACTTGAAATTGTAACGGTAATCTAATTATCAATTTAAAAATTATAACGCGTTAAATTACTACGTTACTAAAAAAAGAACTAAGTTACTAAGTAACGCGTTACTGCCCAACACTGGTTAACTCTAACATTTGGGTTGCAGCTGTGAGACTAACACTCTTTTTGATCTTCAGTGTCATTGATTTGTCTTGTGGGAAGCTGGTTCTGGTGATGCGTTTAGACACGTCCATAGCTGTTGCAGATCTCGCTTCTGGGTCGGGCGAGCAGGGAAAAGAGAGACCTGGAAGGTTATTTCACCTTTCCACCGTGCCTGAGCTGTGTTGTAAGAGCAGGCCGTGAGGTGGGTCGTAAAGTCGCTTCGGAGCAGATCGCCGACCCGGCCTTGTAGAGTACCCTGAAGAACCGAAGCAAAGCGGTGTAACTTCAGAGCTGAAAAAGGAGAAGTGGGAGACGAGCTCGTGCATTATGTACGGTTAGACGGACACAGCTGACCTCTACACACATGCCGGATTGATTGCCCAGAAGCAACCCCACTAGCACTTGGAAAGGATGTGATGAGCAGCGACGCCGGTGCCAAAAAGCTAGAGAGAGATGATGTGAAGAGTTTAGTGAAGAGAATTTCTTCATGATCATATTCAGCATCAGTGCTTTCATCTCTAATTCTGTACTAGGGCTCATTCTTAAAACAGAGCTACAGGTGGACCGATATGTTTTCATCAAGCCTGATACAGGTTATTAATAAATAAGGAGACTGATATTTTAACTAGTGTGTGCTTGCTGGAAAAATTTAAAAATATATAGACAATAACAGTTTTATTTACAAGTCCTATTTAAGTATGTTTCATTCCGAGAACGTTTTGTCATGTTCTTAAAAGGTAGACCTTGTGGACTGATGCAGCGCAGAACTGGACAGTGTTGTCGGTGTGTGCCAGTTTGTCAACGCTCTCTTGGATCATCAAAGGTGGTAGTTTTGGAAGCAGAGTAAAAAGAGTCGAAATGCAATATCTTTTTCGTGGACAGTCTCTCTGAGCACAACTTGGGGTTAAGGGTCTTGCTCAGGAACTTAATATTCGAACCCATGACCTCTTGGTTCAAAGGCGAGTATCATCTAGACGCCCATCACCCACATTTTGTTGTGTGAATACTGTAAATATTCAGTTATATTCAGTCTTATTTGTATATCCCTCTTAACAACAGACATTATCACAAAGCACTTTTGCTTTGGTGAGATCTCCGGGTGATAATACAGTCTAGTTCATCTGGTAAAGAAGGTTCTGGGTAGAGGTCGACTGATATTGCTGTTTCAGAGCTGATTTTGATACCGATTATTGCTAGTTAGCGGAGCTGATAACCGATATTTGGAAGCAATATACAAAAAAATATATACCGTATATCTTCCAATAGTAGCCCCAGCATTTATTCAAAAAATTATTCGGACGGCCCGGCGTTTAAAAGAGACCGGCTATTATTCGCCTCGCAGACGGAATGGTGATGGGTAAACGGGGTTCATTTGGCAGTAAAATACGGTATGGTACCGTATTTTACTGCCACAAAATGTAGGAAACAACACCGGATGAACATTTCAGGATTTAATGAAATTATCAGTACAACAGTACGGTGTTATTAAAGCAGTATACGGTATTACCGTAAGCATGAAAAACAGCTATGGTAGACGTCTACTGAACTTTCTTGCCAACGATGCCACCAGCATGATCTTTTACTACAGACCGGTGCTTAAAGGAGACCGGCTACTATTGGAGACCGGCGTCTATTTGTCGCGACATCTCTTCAAACCCGGCGTTTATTGGAAACGGGCGTCAATAAGAGACGTGCCACTACTAGAAGATATACGGTATATGTATTTCAAATTTTGGAATTTTACAAACACCAAGCTCAGCTGAAACTCTCCTCTCTCCTCCTCTCCTTCTCGGAGCTTCGCGCTGCGCTCGTGTGTGAGTGTGGTGTGAGTGACGACGAAGCTTCAGTGCCGACAGTGCTACTACTCGTGTGACATATAGCCAATCAGAGACAGTTGTGGGCGGGACATTAAACGAAGCAGTGAGTCGAGAGCAAACGGCACAGAGAGAAGAGACGGCAGTGGAGCCACAGTAGCGCACCTTGTAATTACTTCATATCGGTGATGGTCAAAATTAAACACTGATACCGATAATCTGCAAAATGCCTCATATCGTACCCTTATAATCAGCCTGGCCAGTAACCGATTGACCCTTGGTTCTGGGTGGAGCGGGGTCCAGGCAGTTGTCCTCAGGAACGACAAAGTGAACCACTGCAGCACACGGCGTCAGGAACCTTCACCGGCTCTAGGAGCCAAACAAGCGCTGGTCCAGCACGGGAGGTAAGTAGCAATAACTAGTAAACCCCAATTCCTAACCTCCAGCAGCAACTAACTAACTACTAAAAGAGGTAGCACGAAACCTTCCACCCATGTAGTGATATCAGTCACATTTCTTTACGTTTTCTTAATCTAAAATCCTGTTTGAACTCCAGAAATCCAAGAGCGTCATAGGTGTGGTATCAGAGCAGCTCAGATCTTCTTTTTTTGTTAAGAGGCGAGGGCTGAGTGCATGCGTGTAAATGTTCTAATCGGATCATCTGTTACACGGCTGCATGTGGGTGAAGGTGTTTCACTCATTAGCTCCGGGAGTGACGGATCAGTTGTAAGGGGCTGCGGAAGATGCTGGAGCTCAATACGCTGCTGAAAATGTCAGAAAATATTAACAGCACTTCAGAGCCACTTTTAATAAGCTGCCGTATCTCTCGGTGCAGCTCGTCTCTCTGCTGCTTTTTAATATAGTGGCGGATAAACAATGAACACTCCCGCGTCTTCTGTTTATACATTCCCAACTTATAGCTGCTTTACACCACGTCTGTTTGAGTTCTGCTTAGAACCCAGATTCTCAGTTGGCTCTTGTGCGCAGTTTTGCTTTTGTGGCTGTAGAAAATGTAGTGCTAAAGAGCCAGCACTAATACTTGACCTGATGAGTCTGTTTTTCAAATTACAGATGCACCGATCCAACCTCTTCCGATACCGATGCTGATACTTGGGTTTTGGGTACGGGCTGATCCCGAGTACAGATCCTATAGCAGTGTTTAATGAATAAGTTGTGTAATTCTCTGTGAGGAGGAAACTGAGATTATTCTGTTCTGCATAAGGAAATACTTGACTTAAATAGTAATAATTGTAATAATTACACAGCCATATGTATATGCTAAATGATTTATTATTAAAATAACATCTCAAACATGATTCCTTTAAACACAGTTGTGTCATTTAGTGACGCTCCCTAATCCTGCGGCGCTAAAAGCATCAGGAACACAGAGATTGTGGCGTTGTTAAGGAAATTAAACAGTATAATGGTGCGATGTGCTTTTGGGCTTGTAAGAGGTCCATAAGAGGTCACAAGCCAGTGATTCCTTGTGCCGGTCCCAAGTCCGGATAAATGCAGAGGGTTGTGTCAGAAAGGGCATCCGACGTAAAACCTAAGCCAAATCAAACATGCGAATCACAAACAGGGATTTCATACCGGAATGGTCGAGGCCCGGGTTAACAACGACCGCCACCGGTGCTGTTGACCTGCAGGGTGCCGGTGGAAATTGGACTACTGTTGGTCGACGGAGGAGAGGAGGAAGGCGTGTGCGTAGGCAGAGAGAGAAGAGGAAAGGCAAGAATGTGGAACTAAAAGTAGGGACTTTGAATGTTGGACATGAAGTTAGTTGATGTGAGGGTAGAGGATGCAGAGGATAGGACTAAATGGAGACAGATGATTTGCTGTGGTGACCCCTGAAGGGACAAGCCGAAAGAGGAAGAAGAAGAAGTGCTTTTGGGCTTGTAGTGTGTTGTGTTGCTTGTTCTGCTCATTGTCATATCAATATGTAGGAATTAGTGTGAATGTTGAACAATAAACCAGCTTTACCACAGTCACACTTCACATGCAGAACCAGTTACACAAACATAGAAACACCTACAGTTTAACTGAACACATCGACCTAATGCCACTGACCCCTGATGCAGCTATTTGAGTAGTTATCGGACCGATATCTGACCCGCATATCGGATTGATGCCACACTGTCTGCTAGTATAAACAAACTAGAGCGTAATCACAGAAATAATAGAAATATTCTTCTGTAAGATCTCTGTTATATCGCTCTTAAACACTTGGGGGCGGTTTCCCAGACAGGGATTAAGACTAGTTCTGAACTATATTTCTTTTTCAATGGAAAATCTCCATTCAAAACACTCTGTAATCCAGGACTAGTCTTAATCTCTTTCTGGAAAACCGCTCCTTGAAGTTTGTGTGGTAGTCTAATAATTCTCCCCCACCGGCCAAGATGTTGTAGGTTTACAGTTTTTCTTGATTGTTTTGACCTGCTTAAAGAAACTGGGATCCACTTGATCTTCATTATCATCATCTCAGCAAACCTGAAGACATCTCTTGCACATGTGTTAACACTTTTTCATTGGATTCACACATTTTTTACAACCCTTTGCATAACTGTGAACACAAATGCCATCCAAGCAGCCCAAACTCTGTTGTTTTGACTACGGTAACCAAATAGAAACCATCTATTCCTAACTATTAGACACTACCTAGATTAGAAAGAAGTCACTGAAGCACCCGTTTGACACTCCTTCACACAAATCTTCAATCAGCAGTCAGTCTGTACACCCTTCAAAGGTGCCACCTCTGTGTCGCTCTTTATAGATATAGAATGCGATGTGGATGAAAACACGGCCCGGTTGTCGTGAGTGAATAGACTGAATATCCATAGTGGCTATTTAAACTAATTCATTTTATTACAGTAGGTTTCATAGTGGTTTCTTTTCTGCAATATTTACAGTACTTCAGTTTAAATGTTTTAAACATTTTTTTAAATGTTATGGAATAAATAAAATTTGCATCAAAGCATTTCTGATTCTGGATCCAAGTCTTTGCAAGAAGTCCAATCTGAGACAGCCTATGTAGAAAGACAAATGGCACTGGCATGACAGGTCATAGACACAATGACAAGCGATGGTGCACTGATTCAGACTGAGTGCTGTATTTTGTTGTGCATTTTGTAATGATTGATTGGAAGAGCTCATACACTTGTTTGAAGTTGTGTTGTTTGAAGGCAAAATTAGCTTTTGTTGCATATTTTAACTGTTTTGGCACGGTTAGAGCCTTTTACGAACAAAATGTGTCACTTTGACCATGAGTGCCAGTGTATAGGCTTGTGTGTTAACTGTTTTGAAAATGTGGAGTTTGACTTGACTGCTGCATCAAAGCAATCAAGAAAAACTGTAAAGTCCAACTTTGACCAACTTCCAGCACTACCACGTTAAATAGATGTTGGCCCATTATCGGCCTGGCTTATTATCAGCACCAGAATTTATTTTCTCATGGTTATGGTATGGTAAAAAATGGATTTAAACATGTGCATTTTTACAGCAGACACGCATCGGCTCAAAATATCTACCGTCTACTTGAAACATTAGTCAATCCTAACCCTTAACTCTAAGTTGCTCCAGAGAGACTGTCCCTGTAATTAGGAAAAGGAAGCCTCTCACCTCGATGTTAAGAGCGCCTGCTGAATGTCATAAATGTAAATGCAAGTTCAAGCAGCAACCACCAGAGTAATGAAAGGCAGAGGTGTGGAGATGTGGGAGTGAGGTGTTGAACCATTTACATGCTTACAACCTGCTTCCATGCTACATGTCATGCAGGTTATGTGTGTGCTTCTAATGTCATAATATTGGGAATATGTTCCAGTGCTTTCTGTGCAAATGGAAGCTACAGCAGGTTACTGTGTCATCCATGTTTCTTCAGTTACTGTTCCTAGATCATGTGTCAGATCACACATGCTATCCAGCCCGCAAAGAGCAGTTGATGAAAATACATTTCGTAATGTTTATCTTGTAGATAAACTCATGTTTCTCTTGCTGTTGCAGTGTTATTCACTGATTCTTAAAAGAGCTCTGTACCTTTATCCATATAATCCAATAACAACGTGGCCAATTATATATATATTTTAAAGATACACAACAATTTGAACAGTGAAATGTAGGGATCCACCATAAGGGAATTACTGGCCAATGCCAAGTCAAGTGAGCGTGAAAGCAGAGTGGAGCGAGGGCGGAGCATTTCCAGCGTAGTGCACAACATTTGAAGAAAAAGTCACTTCCCGCCCTATGTAGTGTACCAAGTCAAATAGGGCGCGTGTGACTCTCCTAGTGTGTAGAGAGCCGTTAAGCTACAACCGTGGCTATTTCCTGAGATGCATACTACCACCTAAAAAAATTATGATAAGAGCACCTTACCTACCATACTATTAAGTGCAGCAGGACACGGCTCGGGACACAGCCCACGTGTGAGCTCACATTCGCTAAGTGACGCAAACATGCAATTTAGTTAATTAAACAAGAGTTGAGCGCATAAAGACGAGATTTTGCTGGTGAACGTTTAAAAATGTGCCACAAAATAACACCATACATTTTAAGACAGAAGGTGTGGGCCGTATTAAATCCCACCTCGGACTTTGGACATGTCTGACACAAGCGCTACCTTTCCCACGTACAACAAATGCATCATAAATTATCGGCTGAAAATATCGGGCAAATCTAAGCATCGGTCCGATGCTGGTGCAAGCAATGCTCGGCCGATTCTGATACGATTCCGATACGATTCCGATATCATGCATCTCTAGTAAAATGTAAAATTATGACCAAGTTCAGCAGGAATTTTTGTGCATCCTGTCCCCATTTGGGTTTTGCTCCAGACATTTTTTGCAGTGTGCAAAGTGTTGCGTTCAGTTATAGGCAAAAGTATAGAACTGTTTTGTTTCACAATGTATTATAGAATATTTATTAATGCCAGGATTTTTCCTGCTCATTGCTCCTGGTTTGGGCTGGTTTTTGAGTGGGTTTTTAGGTTGTACCCCTCCACTCCATTTAATTTTTGCACTGAGGCAAGTCTTCTTACTACCCCAGAGCGCAGGTTTTGGCCGTCAGCTTGCAACCAAAACAAATCCTTGGCATCGGGGCTCCAGCAGGGTGAGGAATCCGCCCCGTTCTGCCCCTCTTTCCGCGATCCCGCCTCTCCGGCTCTCTGTTGCATGTCCTTTGGCTCCAGTGCTCTGTGGGATTGCTCGGGGTCATTCCCAACGTTAGAGGCTCCATTACAAACATGAAAAGGTCAAAAGCTTGCGTGCTGATGTAATTGGGCTGGTTGTTAGCAGTCCAGCGTGCAGAACGCCTCCAGCGGCCTGACGCTGCGTCTGGGGAGCAGCAGCGCTTTAATTATTTATCCCAAAACCTGTTTGATCGATGCCGGGGAACCGCGCTTCTGTACCTCCTGTGGCACAATACAACTGTCTGGATTCCACAAAATATTAATGAGGGAAGAGTGTGAGAAAGGCTGTGTGTGTGTGTGTGTGTGTGGTAGAGCTCTATAGAACCTTTTTTCCTTTTAAGAAATCATCTGCTGCTGCAGCTTAATTTATTTCTCAGGCATCTAAAATCCCTTTAGTCAGCTGCAGTCCAGCATCTTGTTTTATTTTCTCATGATGCACCTGAAAACTAAACCTAACAGGTACCGAAACTTTCCAGAACCAGGGGGAACTTCATGTGCCGGTTCTTATTCCTATCAGACTAGTATTACAAATAACATCATAGCGCAGCACAAAATGATGTAATCAAAGTGCGAGGACATTTTTTAAATATCATCCACATATCCATGTACCGCAGCTGTTTGGGTACCTGGAACCTGAACCTTAAAATAGTTCTTAAAATAGAACCTTGAAAACAGCATTCTCACAGTGGTACCAGTTATGGTTCAGGCGCCGCCCCATTTGCAGTTTGAGATCACCCTTAGATTAACATACGGCGGGGCAGTTGGTAGTGTAGCCGTTAGGGGGTTTGAAGGTTGTCGGTTCTGGTCTGGAGCGGTAAAGGTACCACTGAGGTACTCGTGGGCAAGGTACCGTCCCCAAGCACTGCTCCCCAAGCGCTTGCCACTGCTACCCTAACACATGGATCAAACGGAGAGGTTACATTACGTTGTGGTGCACTGTGTGCTGTGCTGCGTTCACACTCACAAATCATCTCTCACTTCATATTAAATTACAGCTGAATTACAAGTGAGTTGATGTTTAAGGCTGTTGTACCTGTTGTGTTACATTATAGAACTTTAAACCACCTGTAATGAGCTACACTAGGAGATTTATTATTGCTGATTTAATGGATTGACATTTGTTTTATTGTTGAGGCTCTAAGTTTTGTTCTGTGGTAAAAGTGATCATCTCGCTGTAAGCCTCTGTCTCGGGAGGTTTATTGTTTTACTCCTCTCTCCTCGTCCTCCACACTGTAGGTTCCAGAACATTGAGAGTCACACTACTCTTTCATCTTCACCACTGATGGGAATAACGACTTTACAAATAAACGCTGTTACTAACGGCACTACTTTTTCAGTAAGGTGTAATATAATTAATGATTTTTTTCCATCGTTACAACGCCGTTACCGTTCCTGAGAACAAAATGTGGCGCATTACTCTACTTAAGCTCATAAAAGCTGTTTTTATCCGACCAGTCTGTCTCAAGTTTTTAATTTTTTTATTTTTTTGGTGGGGGAGGGGCTAAACAACCGAATAAGTGATGATGATTGGCTAAGAAAGAGTAAAATTTCATGGTAAGCCAATCAGAGGCAGAGTTGGTCGGGCGTTCACACACAGACACACAGTCACACACACAACCGTCCAAGAGACACACGCAGGATTGGCAAGAGCAGAGAATTCTAAAGTAACGTTTTAAACTGAGATAACTCAAATTAGCATCACAATTAAGTCAACATTTTCCCTTTTACATTTTACAGTGAATAACTGGCTGTGTTTTGGGTCTGTTTTTTGGTTTTTGCCCTCGTACTTGACTGATATGGCCTGTACTGTAACTAAGCCCAAGATTTTTTCATTTCCTAATGAAAGAGTGCAGTTTTAAGATAAGTAAAGGAAACACAGGTGTAGTTGCAGACTGGATGTGTGGAGTCACGTGACAACACACAGTAGTATGTTTTTCAGGGGAACAGTGCATGAACACACACTGGGGCAAATAACATAATTTTAAGAAAAAAGGTACCAACATGTCAGTAATTAATTTCAGAAATAATTGAAATACTCAACATGGGCAATACTTCACTGATCAAAGGTCCCGAATGTCTGTTTTGATGATTTTTCGATGAATTGTCCAGCCCTTGTTGTTATCATTGTCTTATTGGAGGCTCATTACTACAGTAAACAGATGGGAATATGGTAATTACTCGGTTGTTAACTTCTTTCAGTAAGCAGGTGTAAAACATCAGTTCATTCCAGGGATGAAGGCACTTTCTGCTGTTGCTGTGGAGGAATTCTGTAAATCCTTCAGACTTCAGACACATCCAGCTGCTGGTGCAGGACCGCTCTGTCACCGAGAGACACTTGTTAAAGAGAACATCTCTGTTTTTGCAGCTATTTGACCACAGCAGCCAGACAGACAGATGCAGTGATAATGACAACGTAGGGAATGGTCTCTCTCTCTCGCTCTCTTTTTCTCCCTCTCAGTAATGGGTCATTGTGTGGAGAGTCTCAGACACTTTTATCTCTGAGCACTTTTGCTGGACGGACAAATCTGATTATTGTCAGCCCAGAGTCCTGCCATCCCTCTCCAACTCTAAAAGACTCCATTAGGATGGAGAAAAGTGAAGGAGGAGAGAGAGAGAGAGAGAGAGAGAGAGAGAGGGAGGGTAGGCTGAAGTGAGGTCAAGTAAAGACGAGATACGTCTCCTATTTTATTACAGCCTTTAAAGTTCATTGATCAAGTTTCCAACTTCCTCCCTTCCAGCTCGGCGGACAGATGAAAGTGAAATATTGAAGGCGACGTCATTGCCGTACTTTCTTAATTCCTTATTCATACATGGAGGGGCCATTGAGCATCCGACGCACTTTTGGAGGGAAGCCGGGGTTAGAATGAGGAAAACGCTGTTGCCGCGTTGCACCGAAGGCTGGAAAATTGATGAGAAATATGAAAAATGTCCTCATGGACTCCTTTAATGACTCTGGACTCTCGGCGCGTAAAACGGGGAGGGAGCGCGACCTCGCATGCCGTCTCCGAGGGGAGTAAAAAAGGAAAAAGGGATGAGGATGTTAAAAAGGGCTCTCGCAAAGCAAAAATATCTACAAACGGGGTGGAATGATTTGGCTTGATGAGATTAACATGAAACAGATAAGCATGTCTGAGGAATCTAAAACGCGGGGCCGTGGCCGGGACATTAAAGCTCGGGAGGAAATATATTCCCTTTTTTTCCCTTGCTTTAGATGCGGTTACAACATGGTAAATTCACTTAATTAGATTTTCTAAAATCAGTAAACATGTCTAAGGATGGATTAAGTTGTGCAACTGTAAGGTAACATCGTGAGGCAACGCTGTTCAGTCCATATGTAACAGAAGGATGTGTGCAGCTCTGCATCAGATGTTTGGTGAAATATCACGAGGCTCTGTGTTCAGGAACAGACAGAATGTCAACGGGCTAGGGGTCAGAGTGACTGCTGCTGTCCGTAGGCTCGACTTTTACTGCTGGACACGCCAAGAATAGGATATGGGATGGAGGTGCAGATGCTGTTTTACACGTCCATATGCATTTGGTGCTTCGTCTTCTAAAGCCATTGAAAACCAACAGCAGACAGGTACGCAGGTTCATGTTTAAGTGAGTGATTCTTTTATCATTGTGAACACACCACAGCACAACAACAAACTGTGACCTCTGCATTTGACGCATCCATGAAGGAGCAGTGGGCAACTATTTTGGCAGAGCCCAGGAATGCAGTGCTTGGGGACGGTACCCTGCTCATGAGTACCTCAGTGGTACCTTTACCAGTCTGGGACTTGAGCTGGCAACCTTCTCATCCCAACTACCAACTACCAACTGTTAAGCTGGTTTATTGTTCAACATTCACACTAATTCCTACATATTGATATGACAATGAGCAGAACAAGCAACACAACACACTACAAGCCCAAAAGCACATCACACCATTATACTGTTTAACTTCCTTAACAACACCAGCTCTCACTCACAATCTCTGTGTTCCTGATGCTTTTAGCGCCGCAGGATTAGGGAGCGTCACTAAATGACACAACCGTGTTTAAAGGAATCATGTCTGAGATGTTATTTGAATAAGAAATCGTTTAGCATATACATATAGCAGTGTAATTATTACATATTTTTAGTAGGAAAACAGAATTTAAGTCAAGGCTTAAGGGTCTTGCTCTGGAAGCTTAAGATCTGAGCAGGTTTGTGTCTGCCTCGTGTTTTAAGAAGTGGAGTAGGGCTGTACCGGATGCTGTTAGATGCAGAGAGATGACCTGCAGTTTGTTGGTGGGTAAGAAGGGGATGGAGCATTTTGGGAGGTTTTGAATCTAATCCGCGCAGCCTCAGGGAGCCAATCAATGGCATGTATTTAACATAATGCATAATCGTTTTGGAATGACCCTTTTAAGTTGATATGCACAAGAGTGTAAAACGTGTCCTCCTCCCTCCGATTGCATCAGTTGAGACCTCGCACAGCGTGCCACTGTCTCTTCTTTCAGAAGACGGGATTGAGTTTGTGTTTTTTTAGCGTCGTTATAAGCGAGTCTGGCGGCACGCTCGCAGGGGAATAGAAACTTAATTAAAAAGCCTGTTTAGGAGCTTGTTTGGTGGTGAGGCTTGAAATAAGGCTGCACAACAATTTCACTTCACAGCAGAAATGAGTTACAAGTCCAAAGGGGTTTAATAATCCTGTCTGAGGTGTGGAAAGGGGTGTAATAATTAAACTAATTTGACAACTCACTCTGAGTCTTTTGCTTAGCGATTACACCTCGCCCTCGCCGCCGTTTGCCATTTTTAAGAATGAAACACACACTCTCTCACACACACACACACCTCATTTGTTTACAGAGGAACGCCGTCTCCGGAGCTTTTCCAGCTTCCCCCGACCTTCCGCTCCGGATTACAACTGGTGAGAGGCGAGTTAAATGACCCTTAACAAATTCAGTCTGCTTTTGTGTTTCGTTTCCCCCGTATCCGGGCATTGCCTCACAATACAAATGAGCTCCAGATCATACATATTTAAATTGAACTTCATCTGCCAACTTGAGATGCTGCTTTTAATGGTGTTTTTCTTCAATTACTGCTCCTCAAAACTGCGTCCCCGATCGGAGAAGCTTGAGCTCGCACACTGCAGCGGGGAAAATTGAATGCCATTGTGGCCGGCACGAGAACGAGGACGAGGAGCCGCTGGCGTCTCTGGGGCATTAAAAAGCAATCGGTGGGGGGGTGAGGCGGTGTAATCGTGCCACTCAGTTTATCTGTTGCGTGGTGGAGCGTTTGTAGAGGCCTCTCCTCGAAATGTCTGATCCACACGGCTAAAATTATATATATGAAGACATGATTGCAGCGTTCCAGGAACGTTTGCCCGTTTTTTTCGGCCCGAGTCCCAGAGATTTGATTTGCTGAGGGCGAGCGGCTCGGATGGCCCTAATCCACCCCGATGGAGGCTGTGTGGTTTTTGTTCTCAGCAGTTGGTTACAGATGACAACATGGGGCCTCTCCTTTTCTCATTTGGGTCTCGCTGTGATATCTTAGTTGGAGGGCTCGCCAGATCTCAGAGCGCTGTGTTAGGATTTACTGGAATTAACTTCTGTAGATATTACAGACACACGAGGTCCTGCTGATTCTAGATCGTGGAAAACGTACATTGATGTGTTTTAGATTTTTTTAAAGAGGCACATCTGATGTAGGGGGCAACTGATTATCAGCAACGATATTTCGCATTTTAAATGTTATTTTTATAGCCAATATGCTGATAAAATAATTTTTAAAAATGTACACTTTGGCTCAGATGCAGCTGCGTTTCAGGCCTAGAGGAACATTATGAAAGTTCTCAGAATTACATTAAACGACATTTAAGTGACATTTAAGTTTTGTGTTTGAGTATTTCTTATTCTACACTTTAGCACCAACTTGTTTTATCAGTTCAAAATGTTGGTCATTGTTCTCCTTGATTAGGAGTAATCATTATTGATCCAGTGGGTTTTAAAACTGGGTTAAAATCCCTGATATAAATCCATTCCGGTCTGCCACTGCGTTGAATTCCCAACGTCTGCATCGTGATGCGTTGATTATGTAATTAATTTCAACACCCCTGTTGATTAGCAGATTTTGTTACTGGGAAAAATACTTTCATACCTTCTCCCTGTATGGTTTGAGTACAAGTTTGATGCAGTTGATAGTGTAACGGCTAGGGACTTGGCCCTGTGATCAGAAGGTCGCGGTTCAAGTCCCGGACCGGTAAAGGTACCACTGAGGTACTCACTGAGGTACCTTCCCTAAGCACTACTCCCCACGGATGGGTCAAATTGAAGAGGTCACATTTCCCAGTGTTGTACTGTGTGATGTGCTGTACTTCACTCACTAAAGATTCAGATATCAAGAACCCAAACGTGCAGTGGGCTTCTTGTGGGTTTGGATTAACAACACCGTCCTGATTTTAATTCTTTATAATGTAAATATCTTTTAACAATCTTTGTACAGTTAAACCTGGAGCCGCGTCGTCTCGTCTCTCTGTATACTTGTACAGTATAATAGCTGAGATGACAAAGTTTACTTTGACTTTTCTGTGCTGTGATGCTAACTTTACTCGTTCAGGTTGTTTCTGTCGGAGAGGAACAAAAACATTTGGTTTGCATATTGGGACATGCAGTGTAAAAACCTTTACATTTACAGCCTTTAGCAGACGCTCTTATGTTATCCTGCTCAGAGACTCAATGGTGGTAGAGCTGGAGGTAGGACTCGAACCCACAACCTCTTGGTGTCCTAACTTACATTTTAATGTGGAAAAACCCACGGTCCACACTACTTTGGAAGCACACCGTGCTCATGCAGAAAAACATGCCATTAGTCATGAGATGTGAAGAACTAACATCACTCCAAAATTAGCAAATCTTTCCTAGAACAGGCGGAAAAAACTGATCTGCGCCAGACGATGCCAAGGCTAACGCGACCCCCCTCCTGCCCGAGTCTCGTTGACACTGAAAAGCGACACTTTCATTTGCCTGGTAGAAATTGCTGTTATTAAATCTCTTCAAACAGCTTCCCCCCGAAAAATTGTTGTCTTAACCAAAAGCTAAATTCAGCATCACGAGTGACTAACCACCATCCCGTAAGATCAGAAGGTTGGTAGTCTTTCTCGGGATTTGGCTCCTGCCTCTTAAAGCGAGTCAACGACTTTGCGTTCCCTCGTGAACCCGAGCGAATGCAGTTTGATTATCTCTGTGAAATGGCGTCAGCCCTCCCCGTACGCGAGGGCACAAAAGCCGCCCCGAAGCGACATCGCCCACCTCCACGCGACTGCGCTTTTTCTTTGGTTTTTGTTCTGCCTTTTCTTTTCAGCTGAAAGTATGAACAGGCGAACAGTGGGGTTTTTTAATTAGCTCCTTTGTCTGTCCCTGACCTCGCCTTGTTCTCTCAGCCTCTTGGAATCTGACACAAATCACAAGAGGATTTTTTTCTCCTCTTCTCCATCTCGCAGTGGCACACGGTGACAAATTGCAGCTAATCGCTCTATGATAATTGAGGCTTCCTCGGGACGGAGAGCAGGCCCGGCTCAGTAGAAAGGTCACCGCGAGGGCTGTGGTCATAACCGTACGGATCTCATTTATAACCGCTGCATGTGATAGAGCTGGACAGTTAATCAAAAAATAATCGAAGCCAACAGCACCTCTCACTGACAGTCTTGCCCTTTGACGTTTATTAGGAGTTCAAATACACGGAGCAGGAACCCTATTGCTTTTGCTGAGATTATTATTATTATTATTATTATTATTATTATTATTATTATTATTATTGTGTGTGTATTATTCCTCTTTGGCGTTTCCTTCAGGGGTAGCCACAATGAATATCATCTGTCTCCATTTAGTCCTATCTTTCTGCATCCTCTACCCTCACACACCTTCTTCATGTCGCCTGCATCCATAAATCTCCTTTTTGCTCTTCCTCTCAGCCTCCTGCCTGGTGGCTCCAACCTCAGCATCCTTCTGTAACACTCATTGTCTCTCCTCTGGACATGTCCAGCCATCTCAGTCTGGCCTCTCCTGGCTTTATCATCAAAACATCTAACATGAGCTGTCCCTCTGATAGACTCATTCCTGATCCCTATCTTATCACCTCCCGTCCTCCCAAGAGACCTCAACATCTTAAGTGTGCAACCTCCAGTTCTGCCTCTGTCTTTTCCTCATTGGCACTGTCTCCAAACCATACAACATGGCTGGTCTCACTACTGTCTTGTACACCTGTCCTTTCATTCTTGCTGAATAATTCTAATAACAAAATTATGTATTGCATCTTAATCCTTGGCCTGAGCCAAATTGATATGCCGCACCCACAAATTCTGGCTGGTGAATAATATGTTACTGAACTTTTGTGAACTAATCTGTGGATCTCTCCTGCTCTCTTTTGACAAGATAACAATATTAAAATACAAAAATTAATCACAAAAATCTCTTTTTGACAAAATGATGTAACGTCCGATTGTGGCGTTGCTGCTTCACCGGACTTTCTGAGGCGTGTTGTCTGCTCTGTGCGCAGTGAAGATAACTCCCGTTCAGCCTGCATTTAATGTTCTTTTATTTATTTTGCCTGCCATTAAAATGTGCAGCACAGCGAGCAGCATTTTTCTCCGTCTTTATTGCATTTATCTCCCGGCGTTCTACTGCGCTCGCGTTGCTGTGTTTCGCCACTTTTTCCTGGGAGCTGCCAATAGAGATGTCTCATGCTCTAAAAATCTGCTTCCTCGTGAGTTCGGACCAAAGTGCAGTTTGCATTTAGCGGGTAATGTGAGCCATAAAAGCAGTTTGACAGAGACAAACCTGGATCACCTTATCCTCTAGAGAGTTTATTAATAAAAGAGTGCAGTGGAGTCCAGCTGCAAGGTGTGCGCATTCTAATAAAGTGGCCAGTGTGTGTATGTCAGGATGCAGCACAACACTCTGTTATTTTATATCTTATAACACCCCAAAATGTTAAAAATGCTCTGAAACAAGAAATTGGCCTGAGGCTATTGATCAACTTTGTGTCTGTGTTCATGTGAGAGGATCATTTTTCAACATTCTTTGTGCTTGTATTTGCCAAAAAATATTGTTGTTGAATTTTAAGTGAATTGGGGAGTCATGGTCAGAGTCCTTAAGTCAGAGGCGAGTATCTGTACTAGACCACCACCATCCCTGGTGAAGTGTGGACGTGGACGTATATGGGCTAAAGTGTGTTTACAGGGCTATGCCTTCATTTTCTGTCTGCATCATCAGTTCTGGTAATATGTGACCCTCCACGGCAAAACCAACGGAGGTTTCCGAAAACGAGCGTTTATGTTGCGTGGGGTAAAATTTTGATTTTTTGTTTTTAGCGTTTTGAAACAGTGGAAGGTCTATACTGTACTGTTGTGAATAAATTTGGCTGAAAAACTTACCCTTTCCATCTAAAGCGTATTGACTTTCTTGAGGTGAGAATTCGAATTCCAGCAGAATGTTAAAGTTTGTGTTTTGACGCTCTACTTCAATATTTACGCTAAATCCACTGGTTGACTAAGCGTGAAGATATTTCTCCGGAATCCATCTTGGTCTCGAGGTTCCAGTTAACCCCTACTTGGTAGGCTATCCGTGTGGCTGTGAATGCAATACCGTAAATCTGGCGGCAGCGACCGCTGGCGTCTGTGGAAGTGCTTTCTGGCGATGAGTCAACTTCAGGCAGATTTCTCCGTTTCTCACTTGGCGTGACAGGAGAAACCCGACTCCTTTGAATGTTGATATCTCAGTCATATGTCGTCCCATTCATTCCATATAGGTATCGCTTTGAAGCTTGATTTATGCCCTTTCATGAAAACGTAATAACTCAATTTTGAAAATTTGCGACAAGCGACTGGTTTTGCCGTGGAGGGTCAGATATTTTCCCTCTTTTCCTACTGCAGCAGTTGCACTGCAGCCTCAGACTGCTCCTTTAAGACAGATGATTTAACAGGGCTTTATATCAGCTTGTTACTGCTCCAGACTCGAGCTGCTCTCCTGATTTAGTTGATGCTGGATGTTAACACTATTGATTTCTTGATGATCTTAAATAGCCGTGTTGCTTATTGGACAGAGTCTACACTGTCGGCTGTCCAAAAGCTATTTACTTAACGCCTTCTGCTTGAGAGAATGGAGCAACGTTAAGTCTCTTGTTCTCTTTGTAGGCTCTTTGTTCTGCAAGATGAATGCAGCAAATAATCAGCGACACACTAATGTAGAAACACACATTTTCATGATACACTCAGAGCCTCCAACATCCCATTAATACTGTATATGATGATGATGGTGATGATCTTCTGGTGTCAGAGAAGATTATAAATGCTTTTCTACTGGAGTTGATAAGGAACATTTTCACAAAATATGTGCTGGGGAATTTAGAGCACATTATTATTCATTTTCAGTATAATAGGAGAGAAAAGCAAAATGTTGACTTATAACAGTATCACTTCTTCTGCTCTGCTTCTGATCCCCGTATAAAACTGGAAGAAGTGCCAGTAAATACCAGTAAAATAATTGTCCAGTTTTCAGCCACTAAGCATGGAAGAGATTTGTATTCCTAACTTCATATTCACTGTAGTGTTGTCGTAGTGTTGTTTGAGTATATCAAAATGAGAATATCAGATTATGTATAGGGAAGTATGATAATATCAGTCGTATCGAATTCGGCCGACAATTGCTTTTTTCTGAAGTCATCGTCATCAGACTGATACTTAGATTTGCCCGATATTTTCCACCGATATTGTATGACATATTTATTGTACGTGGGAAAGGTAGCGCTTGTGTCCAAAGTCCGAGGTGGGATTTTATACGGCCTGCGCCTTCTGTCTTAAAATGTATGACCTTTTTTGTAGCCAAATTCTGAGCACAAAATCTCGTCTTTACGCTCTCAACTCTGCCTGTACATGCGAAAATGTTAACTAAATAAATTGTGTGCGCCTCACTTAGCAAATGAATGTCCCGAGCCGCGTACTACTGTACTTAATAGTATGGTAGGTAAGGTGCTCTTATCATACTCTTCTATGTGGTAGTATGCATCTCAGGAAATAGCCGGGGTTGTAGCTTAGCAGCTCTCTACACACTAGCTAGTGCACATGGAGTGTCACACGCACCCTATTTGACTACACTACATAGGGCGGGAAGGGACTTTTTCTTAAAATGTTGTGCACTACACACAAGGTTAGGTTGATTAAAGGTTGTGAATTTAGGTTTGGGTTTATTGCCCAGCCTTACTTCTAAACCAGTGCTGGATGTCAGGCATGGCACAGAGGGCACAATGCCACATTCTACCACCACGCTGGGCAGAAATCCCACTCAGTAAAGGATGATCGAGTTCGTAAAAAAAGAGAAAAGAGTGAGAGAGGGAGATAAAGGGAGCGGCCGGAGTGTGCTTCAACCAGGCTAAATTTCAGGAAAGTAGAGTGAAAAATACATCATTTCCACAGTGTGAATAGACCAAATAATGTGTGTGTATGTGTGTGTGTGTGAGGGGAGATGCTTGCGTAGTGTGAATTGGAGCGCCGTGTGTGTGTAGTGTCTGCATTCTAATTTTATGGCACTTGGTGGTAAAGAGTGGGATCCTCTCGAGCCACTCCTGCTGCTGCCTGCTACACAATATAATGTGTTTGGAGAGCCGTCCCATTATCCAGGACTGGGGGGGAGGGGCTGGAGTGGCCTATCAAACAGCCCTTTAGACAGGTGTGTGTGTGAGTGTGTGTGTGTGTGTGTGAGAGAGACTTCCCAGCACTGCCTCTGTCTTCATTAGTCGCTCCTCACACTCCGCTCCTGTTCAGCTGAGAGAGAGTGAACACACACGAGAGCTTCTCTCACTCTCCACAGGGGCAGCTAATCCCAACTTTCATCTCCATATTCATTCAGTGCACCACGATCTCATGTCTGACGATGTCACAAAGTCTGCTACCATACGATTTTGATTCGATTCAGGAGCCAGCCAACAATACGAGTGGGGACGCACGATAACATCGGGGTCATATCGGAATCAGTCGATAATGGCTTATTTTTAAGTCAGCGGCAGCAAACCGATGCTTAGATTTGTCTGATATTTTCAGCCGATATTTGATGACCCATGTATTATTGTACGTGTGAAAGGTAGCGCTTGTGTCAGACATGTCCAAAGTCCGAGGTGGGATTTTATACGGCCCGCACCTTCTGTCTTATAATGTATGGCGTTACTGTAAATTCTGAGCAAACAGAGGAACGTTCACCAGCAAAATCTCTTGCCTTTACGCACTCAGCTCTGTTTTTAACTAACTAAAATGTGTGTTTGCCTCAGTTAATAGTATGCACTTAATAGTATGGTGGGTAAGGCGCTCTTATCATACTTTTCTATTTGGTAGTATGTATCTTAGGAAACAGCCAGGGTTGTAGCTTAACGGCTCTCTATGCACTAGTTAGTGCGCATGGAGAGTCACACGCGACCTGTTTGCTTTGGTGCACTACATAGTAGGTTGATGTAAATTGATGTTTTGTTGCTACGCCTCCTCACTTGCTTTCTCTCTCCTTTTCTTTACTTTTTCTCACTTTGCGTCTCCTTTTTTTCATTTGTCTTGTCTTCACTTTGTCTGTCTGTTATTCTGTGTCCTGTGCTTTAAAAGTCACCCTGAGAGTCCGTTTAGGTGAGTGACTGTCATTGTGACAATCATTTACAGCATTTAACAGACACTCATGCGGAGCGAGTAGAGAAACGGAGAGTTGCTGTTGCCGTTGGTCAGATGTAGCTGCTGTTTTCCATGTAAGAATAAGATCATAAATTTCCCCCAGATTTTGCACTCTAACGTTATTTCTCTCATCTTTCATCAATTAACGAGTCTGGATTCAGTCAGTCTGCTGCTGTGTTCCATTACTCTTCAGGAGCCCAGACGCTGCATCATTTGGATGTTTTTTTACTGTTTGCTCAGTTTTCTTGATTATCTTTACGCATGGTGATTTATTGCTCAAAGTCATTGTTTGCAAAAGGGAAAAACACACCATGAAATATATTTTCCTTCATGCACCCTGGGTATTGTCTGCTTTTATTTCATTTTGATTCCTCTGCACAAGCCATAATGCTGCCATTTTTATCTTAGTCACTTCTATTCCTTTTCTGTGGCCACCAAATTATTATAGAGCCATTTTCACTATTGCATGCATTTTATTTTGCAAGATGTTGTGATCTTGTCAGTTCGTCATTTGTTAACGTACAGCAGCAGGCGAGGCCGCATAATTCTCAGTGTAAGATCGACGCTGTTTGATTGCTGCAAACGTTGGTATAGTATTTTTTCTGCGTTCGATAAGCAGAAAACAACCTTATTCCCTTAATAAGCGTAATATTTGTTAAGTAGACCCCAGTGGCTAGTTTGAGCTGTTAACATCGCTTTTCGGAACACAGCAGTCACAATTTCTTCAGCAGTTGCTCATCCCGTCCGTTCTCATCACTCTTGATGCAAATTTGAACATTTTTAACTTTGCCACCTTCAGGCAGCTCTGTTCTCCTCATATAACAAAAGCAACTCTCACTACCACCTTGTAAACCTTTTGCTTTCACTCTTGCTGCTGCTGCTGTCCAAATCAATCCTTCCACTCTTCTGCACCTGCTGCACCTCTCCTGCACGGTTCTTCACCGCTCTCCGGCACTCTCTCTTACTCTGAAGTCTTTAAACTCGGCTCTCTGCATCCTCACTGTTCCGCTCTCTCCTCTCTCTCATTCACCATCATCTATAATGCTTAGTTAAGTCAGACTTAAGTCTCCTTTCTTTATGCAGAATAAATCTGCTCATGATGTAAGAGGCACACTCGTGATCACACTCTGAGTGTGTGCGTTAGAGTGGATCTACGCTCAGATTCACACACACTCACAGAGAGAAAAGTGAAGACGTTGTGGCCCGAGGACGGAAGCTGAAGGTAAACTGTGCTGTGATTCCTCTGGAGGTAGAGCTGCATGTTCTCTTCCTCTTCCATCTCCTCCACCTTCAGGATCTTCCAGAAAATAAAAGAAAGAAACAAAACCCCTTCATGCCTCCAGTGCCTGAGGAGGAGGAGGAGGAGGAGGAGGAGAGTTTGACATTTCTACTTTGCCTCCCCTTTTTGATGTTGAAAATAGCCGTGGCTGCTTGTGAGAGGAGTTGGTTTTTGCGCTTCACGCTGCAGCGATGGCAGTGAGTAGCGGATGATGAATAGCCCTCTCGCCTCCCGCACCGACGTCGTTCGTCAGCGTCATTCTGACATTTTCGGGCTAAAAAGGACCTTTTCAATTAGACAATCGAGACAGTCGCCCTCGGCTGCTCTGTGGGTAAAATGTCGACGCCATATCGTTTTTTTAAAAGCTGTAATATTATGGTCTGATTTGATTTAATGGATAATGTTATTTGCTTATCGTTAATGTGGTATAACAGCGTGTCCGAGCGACGGGATCTTTAACCCGACCTCACCACACGCTCCTGTGTAGACCAGGATAATGAGTGGACAGTGATTTTACTGACTTTTTCACAGCTTAAGTGATAAATAATAAGGACCAGGTCTGAAAAAAGCAGTGAACTTTTATATTGACCTGTAAAACATGGCTCTAAATACCTCCTGATTATTTTAAATGGAAGGATTAGTTTAGTGCCCCACCAATATGCCTCAGCACTGAACAACGCCAACGTTGTACGTTTGGGCAGAGGTGCAGAGCTCCCTTGTTTTTGACTTGGTGTATTTACACCATAATAAACATATTGAAATGTCTCCCGCTCAAGTCACTTGTTTAAGTCTCTGTTCATCATTCATACAGCCTCCTGTACGTGTCCCATGGAGCTGTGAACTTTCCAGGGTTTATGATACAATTCTGTTGCGATTATCAGGTAAACGATCGGATTTGATACAATATTTTCTATATTACTTTACATTGCACGCAGATTGGGCATGGATCACAGGTCACGCAGCCATAGGTCTTTTTGACTAAAATGTTTATGCCGCTGTCACGGTTGGGTTTGAGGAGGAGGCGAGGACACGGTTGCAGGCGTGAACAAAATTGGGTTTATTGGGGAAAACAGGCGGGGAGGACATAGTGATGAAAAACCAGGGCAAAAAGAGGTGACAAAAAGCAGGGCCAAAGGCACAAGGGAAAACCAGGACG
Source organism: Distichodus sexfasciatus (assembly GCA_032718565.1). Classification (NCBI taxonomy): domain Eukaryota; kingdom Metazoa; phylum Chordata; class Actinopteri; order Characiformes; family Distichodontidae; genus Distichodus; species Distichodus sexfasciatus. The sequence goes on from JAVGVS010000108.1 coordinate 705,561, forward strand.
AAAACACACGTGAAAACAGGAACAAAGTCGCAAATGAAAGATGGGGCTCGTGCTCCCAGTACGATACATTAAACGGGGGAAATAGAAAGAGCGATATCCTGACGCTCTAAGACCCACGAGGTGAAACAGAAGCGATCCAGGCACTGGAGAAACGAGGCAGCCCGACCGGACGGGGTTTTACCGGGAGACACGAGCCTGGGGAAAAAACACAAGAAACAGACAGACCTGCGAGACACGGGTCAAACTGGATTAAATAAAGCCACACAACAGAACAAACGAGTGCTCACACCAATCCCAAACTGAAGGCAAACGAGACGCAGGTGAAAGTAATAATAAGTGCGGGTGTGCTCTAAACAGATACTAGGTAGGGAGCACGCAGTGCAAACAACATATACAGAAGTGGGGTGCGCTCTAAACAGAGAGCGAACTACTCACGAGGGCACGAAGTGAAGACGGCGAGAACCCGGAAGTGGGGAGTAAGCTAACAGGGAAAGCTAAGGCTAACCGAGGACACACAAGGTGGACTAGACACAACATGAATCACACCAAAAGTGAACCCAGAGCACAGAACTAAACAACTTAACTTAAATAGCGGCAACTATTGCCGCTTAACCGGGTCCAAGCAGGCGCTGTCCGGCGAAAGTCCAGAGGAGCCGTGACAGCCGTAGCCAGAATATCACCAAGCAATGTCATATATACGTATATAGCTGTGATGAGGTGGTTCGGATAATGAATGAATGAACTAATGAATGCATTAAATTCATTATTCCTAAAAATGGGCAAATCATCTGGAAATGTTTTGAAAAAGAAAGAAAATGAAAAAATTTTTTTAAAGTGATTTCAGTAGTGAAACTTGATTGGAGGACACGTATCACCTGCAATGCCACCGTGGCCCACCAAGGTGGAGCTGACCGCCGGTTGAAAACTCCTGATATTATTGATTACGTTCTGCCACTGCATGGATGCAGAATCGTCCACGTCAGCATCGCGATGCAGCGATTATGTGGTTACTTTAAAAACCCCTAGTGTCCCAGCTAGGGATCACATTCTGACAGCGTGTTAACTGTATGTTATTATGTTATTATGGTGTTGTGATTACAGCTCGAAAAGGTATTTACTTTTTACGTTGAACTATTTTTTAAAAAACAGAATATTTGCAGCATTAGTAAACCTCTATGTTTAGTTAAAATAGTAAAAAATAACAAATATTTTAATTCTTATAAGTACACGTAAAATCTCATACTTAAAGCCTTGTAGCCACTACACAGCTGTGAAATTGGTTGTATTGCTGGTGGATTAGTTTTTGGAGGGAACGTGTTTGAAGGCGAATGTGAAGTGAATCTGAACGGCTGTGTATTTTACGAGGCGCAAATGAGAAGTGCAGGTGAGATTTCGTCACCCTGATGACTGCTTAGTGCTGTTAGTGATGTGAGTGACAGTGTGTGTCTTTTCCCCCCGAGGCCCTGCAGCCCCGTCTTCCTCTTAAACACACACACTCTCCGGGATTTTCCTTCCATAAGTCCTCTGTGTGTTCAGCACCGTGCCGTCACTCGTTCCCACGTCTCCTTCCATCCTGCCACAGCTTCACCAGAGAGCGCCGGTGCAGTCCCACAGCTACGTTCCAGTCCGCAAAACAGAGTCACCCTTACATTTTTGTGTAATATTTTTATCATGTTGACTCAAGAGACTTTTTGCAGTTAAACATAAAGCGATGACATCTCCACCCTCAAATGATGTCAGTCCTCTTATCACCACTGCCCTTTTCTGGGTTTAATCTTGCACAACAGCTATGTTAACTAACTCTACATCTGCAGTGCTTTTAGCAAGTTTCTGGAGCGTGGTTTCAGAACGTTCTTAAAATGATTTGGATTTTAGTACATGTGGCTTATCTTAGTTATTAATTATTTAAACAGAACAAATAAAAATATTTAAAATAATAGTAAAATATTTACATTCAACATTGCGTCTCCATCAGCCTCTTTAATTTTACTGTGTAAATGGTATAGAAACTAATCAGAGCAGGAACAGGTCGGAGGCTCAAAGAAAATGATGTAATGTTATTTATAGTTTAGTTATTATTTACTTTCTTTATTATTGGCCGATGCTGATATCCGCCAATGCCGATATCGATGTCAATAAACGAGGAAGGCAGAGTTGAGCGCGTAAAGACGAGATTTCACTCGCCAAAGTTCCACTGAGAATTTTTGGCACAAAAATAACACCATAGTTCTGACATTTCTAACATAGCGCCAAATCATGCGGAGGTGGAGCATTTCCAGCGTAGTGCACAACATTTTAAGAACAAGTCACTTCCTGCCCTGTGTAGTGCACCAAGTCAAATATGGAACGTGTAACACTCCATGTGCACTACCTAGTGCGTAGAGAGCTGTTAAGTTTCAAGCTATTTCCTGAGAAATGATGAATGATAAGAGTGCCAAAAATATTAGGCAAACTGAAGCATTGGTCCGACGGTCATGACTTAAAAAAAGCAATAATCGTCCGATTCTGATGTTATCGTGCGTCCCTAGTTTATGTGATTGTTAGCTTGATTGTTAGCTTTTATTTGGTGACGTTGCTGTAATAGAGAAAAGCAACATTTTCCACGATGACCCCCTGAGCACCATTAGTTTTTTATTGTGTGTCACTGCCCCGGGCTTTTCAGCACCCACATCTTAACGAGACTCAACATGTCACTACTCTCTCCATCTTTCCATTCTCCCACTTCCCCTTTATCCGTCCCTGCTTTTCTACCACTTTGTGCCGCTCACATCGAGGCCTTCCCCCTCTCTCTCTCTCTCTCTCTCTCTCTCACTCTCTCTCCTTCTACACAAACGGCAGCAGCAGTTTGGTCCGGCCTGATGTGGATTTTGGAGGATTAATTTTAATGGAGCCGCAGGCCAGATCTCGCCTCCGTTTGCCAAAAAGAGACTGAGCTGATAGCTTCCACTGGTCATCACTTATTGATACTGAGAGAACATCTCTGCTGCCGCCGCCTTCTTTTCCCTGAGTGGATTTTGTCTTCACCTCTAGAAGCTTTCTGTCTGCAAACGTTACCCGTGGGGATCCTGTCCTGCCGCTCGCCGCGCAGGGCTCTTAAAAAAGGACGGCACAGACGCCATCTGCGAAACAGCCACTAACAGACCTGTTGCTCTGCTGGTCTTGCGTGTGATGCAGGTCAGGTTTCGTTGTTGGGATTTAGCTGTGTGACTGCACTCATCTGCCCTCTATTCTGCAGGAGTGTTAGTGTTGTGAACAGAAGGGTTAGAGACTGAAACATTTTTTAAATATTCTTTGAAACCACCCTAGCAGTTTTTTACACATATCGAGTGTAACAGTTATCACTCATGAGCAAGGTACACCACCCGTCCCACCGTGCACTGCCAAAAAGCTACTGCTCCTTCACAGATGGGTAAAATGCACCGTTGTGGTGCGCTGTGCTGTGTTCACAATGACAAATAATCACTCACTTAATTCACTAACTGCCTAGAGATGTATTGAGTAGGAATGGGTACCAAAACTCGGTAGTAAACGGGACATGGGGCTAAATGTGTAAAGAGTGGAGTGTGGATAAACTGGAGAAATGAATCAATCAGATTTGTAGTTTCTACATTAAAGTAATCTTTCCCAGTTGATCTGAGCAGCTGCGTTACTGACGAAGACGTTAATCTAGAGCGTTCTCTCACCATGCACGGGGAAACTCTCACACACAGACGCTGGTGTCGCTGCCCGGTCTGCGTGCGTACGTGGAAAGTTGTGTTCTGCTTATGACATCCGGTGGAGCCGGCCCGATCGGAGAGAGCATGCACACAGATTTACACTTTGATGAGACTTTAATAGATTGTAAGACGTATAAAAGCACACGCACACAATCACATGATACTTCACTTCATACCCGTTAGTAGACATAAATATATGAGAAGTACAGCCTGCAGCACGTACACCGCTCTTTATTTGATGTGATATTGTACAACACTTCAATAAATGCACAGCAACTCCTTGTGGACTGAGAAGTGGTCAGAGAGAATTAAACCAACAACAACCATTGTGTGTGTGTTTATATGATTATAATGACGTCAGTAATATTGTAACTCCCATGTTGGAGGAGGATTTGTCAGCTCACTGTGTCCACTAGGGCATTAACCACTTCGATTTTTTATCCGTCAATAAAGTCGAAGTCGAGTCGACAAGTCGTTCGATGACGTCATCACGCAGACGCAGCGGAGGAACACAGGTTTCCAACAATGAGCAGCTTTTATTAAAGTTCTCTGTGACATTAACATTCAACATGACAATTAAACAAAACATCGTCTTGTTGCAGTCGTGTTTAAATTCCCCTCACGCCAACGTTTCCGCCCTTTTTATGAAGTGACTTTAATAATTGGTTAAGTCAAAGTACGCATGTCAGCATAAGACAATTAGAGGCGGAGATTGCATTGCGTACACAAGCGCGCACACAGAGAGAGGAAAAAAAACACACGACTTGTTGACTTCTCTCAGGGGTCGTCGACTTGTGCCTCTGACGTTGACGCATTGACAAATCGGCTTTTCTGTTAATGCCCTAGTGTCCACGCTTTCCTGAAGAATAAAAGTGATTTGTTCAATACAGCAACGTTAATGATGGTGTTCATTTGATTTTTACTTCAAAAAGTACCAATAAGAGTACCGTTAAAGTACCTGACCGATAAGCAGTACCAGTAAGAGTAGTAGTAGTACCGTTAAAATCTTAACCACACCCACCTCTACTAATGAGCGACTTGGTGCCAGGGGAAAAGGGTTGTCATCACAGAGGGCATCTTTTCACACCACAACCTTGACCTTAATGAATCACACGAAAGCAGATTGTTATTTCCGCGAGACTTAAATTATGGAGCCGGGAATCAGCTGATGTGTCTGTAGAAGTTTAGAGCTGTAACTTTCCCCCCGGTTGGGTGCCAACACACCGAGCCGGTTTTGTCGCCGTCGCGGTGCTGGTGTGTCATAACCATCAAGTGTGTGAGAGCCGGGAGATGGCGGGGTTCCATCAGCGGTGTGTGTGTATAAGAGTCTGATCACTGTTCTTGTCTCTGTGTGTTACAGACGGCTGATGATAGTCTGAAGGCGCTTCAGCACAATCGTTCCTCTTGCGGGGTGAAGTGTTTTTGGTGCTGGAATCCGTAGGCGGAACTCAGCATCCGACAGCGGTTCACAAAGTCAACAGAAAGTGTCACTTTGCAGCTCCGGGCTCTGTGGTTTGCCACTTTACAACTTTTTTCTGATTGCGATACAGATAGCTGCCCGTACTGACTCTAATCCGCTTTCTTTTTCTATGTAAAGGGAATTATAGTTTGCGTGACTGACACGTTCATGGCAAAATGGTGTCTTCGACTTTTGAAAACCAACAGCAGAAAAATGTCGTGATATATGAGATGTGTACATTTGGTCTGTGCTCAAGACGTCACATGTATGAAGGTCCAGTGCTGAAGTGCTTCCTTCATCACTATCTCAATCCGTCCGCCTTGTTACTCAGCCCCTAGTTTAAAACAGCAGCGCCTTCATGCAACTTGTACACTGAAATGCTCCTAGTCATCTATAAAAAGTGAATGTGGGTGATTATTTTCCACAGTGAACACAGCACACAGTGCACCACAACCACGCGACCGCTGCATTTGATCCATCCGTGAAGACCGGTGACCTTCTGTTCATGAGGCGAACGCCCTAATGTACACTATGTTAGTTGCTAACTACGTTACGTTGGTTGCTAATGTACACTGTGTTAGTTGCTAACTACGTTACATTGGTTGCTAATGTACATATGTTAGTTGCTAACTACGTTACGTTGGTTGCTAATGTACACTGTGTTAGTTGCTAACTACGTTACATTGGTTGCTAATATGTTATTGCCAACTATGTTACGCTGGTTGCCACCGCACATATGTTAGCTGCCAACCACGCCACGCTGGTTGCTAATGCACACTATGTTAGCTGTTAACCACGCCACGCTGGTTGCCAATGCACACTATGCCAGTTGCCAACCACGCTACTGGTTGCCGTAATGCATTATGTTAGTTGCCGCCACGCCACGCTGGTTGCCAATGCACATATGTTGTTGCCAACCACGCCACGCTGGTTGCCAACGACACCATGTTAGTTGCCAACCACGCTACTGGTTGCCAATGCACACTATGTTAGTTGCCAACCACGCCACGCTGGTTGCCAATGCACACTGTGTTAGCTGCCAACCACGTTACGTTGCCGCTAATGCACACGTTAGTTGCCGATCACGCCACGCTGGTTGCCAATGCACAATTATGTTAGTTGCCAACTACATTACGTTGGTTGCCAATGCACATATGTTAGTTGCTAACCACGCGACGCTGGTTGCTAATGTACATGTTAGTTGCCGACTACGCCACGCTGGTTGCCAATGCACACCGTGTTAGCTGCCAACCACGCCACGCTGGGTTGCCACGTACACGTTAGTTGCCGACTACGCTACGCTGGTTGCCACGTACACTATGTTAGTTGCCAACCACGCTACGCTGGTTGCCAATGCACACTATGTTAGTTGCCAACCACGCTACGCTGGTTGCCACGCACAATTATGTTGTTGCCAACCACGCCACGCTGGGTTGCCAATGCACACCGTGTTAGCTGCCAACCACGCTACGCTGGTTGCCACGTACATGTTAGTTGCCAACCACGCCACGCTGGTTGCCAATGTACACTATGCTGCTAACCACGTTACGCTGGTTGCCACGCATGTTAGCTGCTAACCACGCCACGCTGGTTGCCAATGCACACTATGTTAGCCGTTAACCACGCTACGCTGGTTGCTAATGTACATGTTAGTTGCCAATCACGCCACGCTGGTTGCCAATGTACACTATGTTAGCTGCTAACTACATCACGCTGGTTGCTAATGTACACTATGTTAGTTGCTAATGGTCACTTGCCAATGTACACTATGTTAGTTGCTAACCACGCCACGCTGGCTGCTAATGCACATATGTTAGTTGCTAACCACGCGACGTTGGTTGCCAATGCATATGTTAGCTGTTAACCACGCCACGCTGGCTGCCACGCGATATGTTAGTTGCTTAACTACGTTACGTTAGTTGCTAATGTACACTGTGTTAGATGTCACTGTGTTAACTACGTTAGCAACTAACAGTGTACATTAGCAACTAACACAGTGTAGCTAACATAGTTAGCAATGCGTTAGCCACTATGCTTTTGGGAAACGCACCCCAGAGTAGTTAGTGTTACGGTTGCCAGGGTGTGAACACTATAAGGAGCAGAAGTCGGTGTTGGCAGCACTAGTTTTTGTCATTTTTGTTGCTACTTACAGCAGTCCGTGACACCAAACAATAGAGCTAAATGTTGAAACTCCCCGAAGCTCTCTTTTGAAACTGAGAGCAGTTGGTAATGTAACGGTTATGGAGTTCACGGAGATCACTGGTTCAAGTCCCAGACTGGTAAAGGCACCACTGAGCAAGGTACCGTCCCCAGGCATTTCACGTCTGCTGCCCACTGCTCCTTCACAGGTGGGTCAAATACAGAGCTTACATTTGTTTGTGGTGCACTGTGTTCTGTGCTGTGTTCACAAAGACAAATAATCACTCACTCGCCTAAAATGTAAATGTGAAATGCTACTCTTGGTCCTTCTCAGGTGTATTAGGCATCGTCTGCTTGTGTTGTAGTCCATATGTCCATATATGAGCATAGATTTACAGTTGCTGTATCTAGTTTTCCCGTTATGACCAAACAGGCTCGCTCGCCCACTGCACGTCCTTTATTCATGTAAATATCAATCTGCAATCAATGTACATGGCTAAAGAGGCGAACACGGCCGTGTGCTTGTCTGCGCTATTGAGCGGCCGCGGTTGATAGGTGTCGGCTGGATGGCGCGATGGCTTCTCCTCGCCTCGCCTCGGCTGCACATCGATTTCTCTTTTGTTTGATGCTGGTAAATATCAGAGGCAAATAAGGGAGCGTCTCTGTAGTGTGTGTGAATGCTGCTGATAGAGTGTTTAACAGGCTTCAGACATCTGCGTCCCGGGCAAAACACACTCTGCATCCACCGCGGGGCCTTTTTTCATCTCGCCGGTCTTCGTCAGCGGCCTCCTCCCTGCTTCGATGTGTGTGTGTTTTTGCGATGTAGCCCCGAGCGCTTCACAGGAGGTTGTCGCAGTCAGTTTTACATGAAGCATTTTGTCCAGCTTAAGGTTTCTGGTGACCGGGTGCTGAGCTGTGTGTGAGTGTGTGTGTGTGTGTGTAGCTTTTGTGAGCTCAGCCAAAGTGGAGTGCGTAGATGTGATTCTTGCTGATGACTCGATGCACAGGCACAGATGCAGAGTGGGAGGGTGTTGGAGATATATCACACACACACACACACTTTCTTTCCCTCTCTTCTCACCCCCCTTTCTCTCCCGCTCCCCCTCCAGAAGATGCTGATATGGTTTTTTCAGGGCCGGTATCGATGCTGATAATTGCTAGGTAACAATTGGTCAAGAAGCGATATTTGGAATCGATATGCAAAAAAAGAAAATGTCCGAATTTTGAATTGACGCCACGCTCAGCTGAAACTCTCCTTCTCGGAGCGACAACGAGTCTTCAGCATTGATTGGCTACTACTCGTATGACATGTAGTCAATCAGAGACTGTTGTGGGCGGAACATTTAAATGAAGCAGAGCAATGAGTCGAGAGCAAACGGCACAGAGAGAAGAGACGGCAGTGGAGAGCAGTCGAGAGCACAAAATTAAGAATCGAGTGCGCGGTTGTGATAATATTGCGCGCAAACTGTATTTTTCCTCTCTCTAATGTCTTTTCCTCTCAATGTCCTCGTGCACAAAGTAGATTAACGACGAGCGGCGTTTTTGCTCGAGTGAGATTTCTACGTGTGTGGTTTGAAAGGGGCGGGGTTTGGACAGTTTCGGGGCGGGGTTTTGGCAGCTTCTGCTGCGAATCCTATCGGCCGATGGCTCCTGGTTTTGTGATTGGCTTAAGAAAGTTCCTACAGAAAAACCAAAGATGTCGGAGGAAGAGGAACGGCGACGGTTATAGTTTATCGACCTTATAATTATAATTTAATAGTTAGGTCTTATACGTTTAATAAGCACGCAAAACGCTAAAGTAACCAGCGCCTTTGTCACTCGCTCATAAATGTTATAATGGTATGTTACCATTTTCTCAGTACCATCAGAAAACCAGGAGCCATCGTAAGACTAGATAAGGCAAAGAAGAAACTTATTTATTAAAATATGCTTTTGAGTGAACTATCTTTCTTGTCTTTATTATTTACCACAAAATTTAAATAACCTCATAATAAATGTAAAAGCTGGTAGCTAAATCTGAGCCATTTTATAATTATGCAATTTATAATCCGATTAGTCGACTAATCGTTTTAATAGTCGATGACTAGTCCACTATCAAAATAGTCGTTAGTTGCAGCCCTAGTGGAGCCACAGTAGCGCACCTTGTTATTACTTAATATTGACGATGGTCAAAATTAATCACTGATACTGATAATCTACAAAATGTCTAATATCGGCCCCATAATAGTCAAACCAGCCCTGGACCCTTACTGCACAGTCTCCCTCTCTTTTTGTCTTCCTCTTAGTTTACTTCTCTCTTTCTGAATGTCTTACTGTCTCTCGCACGCTCTTTCTTCCTTCCTTCCTTCTGTTCTCTGTCTTTCATTTTTCTTCTCTTTCTTCATCTCATTGTGGATGACTTACTTTTTCACACCATCTTTTTCTTCTTTCCCTTTCTGTCTTGTTCTCCCCCTCTTCCTCTTCACCTCTCTTCATTCTTGCGGCCTTCCCTCTCCCTTTCATCTTTCTCTTTCATTCTTTCTCTCTCTCTCCCTTTTCCTACCTCTCCCTCTCTTTCTGCCTTCCTCTTTCACTTTTCTACAATCTAAACGTCTCTCTCTCTCTTTCTGCACCTTGTATTTGTGCGATGAAGTTTATGAAGTGTGTTTGTTATATATTAACGACCGCACCTGTTTGAGAACACAGCGTGTGTGTGTGTGTCATCACTGCTGTTCCCTCACCAGGCTGGTGTTGGTTCACTCTGTTTCCTCTCTTTTTTCCGGTCAGGTGTGTGTTGTCCCTCTGGTCCCGCCCCACCGCTGCCTCCCGCCCCACCCGAGCGCCTCTCTTTCTCAGTAAGCATGGACCTGCAGGAGCGGCGCGAGCGCTCAGCGAGCCGGGGCAGGTGTGTGAAGTCTCGCTACGCCAGCTCGGCGCTGGACACAGACGAGCACTGTGTGGCCACACAGCGTTCCTACAGCTCCAGCGAGACGCTGGACGCACAGCTGCGCTATACCGAGCTGCTCCAACACCACGCCCAGGACCAGTTCACACACCAGGGTGAGCACCAGGAACTTTACCCCATCTTCTTCCTCCTCCTCCTCCTCCTCCTCCTTTTATTGAGATCTTGGGCTCACTGGCCACATTAAAGCCCAGTGTTTTGGCATGGCTGGGGATTTGATGTCCAAACAAGACTTCGAGAAGCTAATCCACAGATTTATTTCCAGCAGTGTCATTGCTCTTTTCACTCACATCCTAAAAAGGCTCCATTAGACAGCTCCAGCTCATTCAAAATTCTAACCAAAACCAAGAAAATGGATCACGTTGCACATCGCATCAGCACCTTACACTGGCTTCATGTTTAGTACGGAAATAAATTCCAATCTTTGCTCATTGTTTACAAGTCACTTAATAGTTTGGGCCCTAAATACTCGTGTGACGAGACACTCAGCTCATGAGACGAGATGATGCACAAGACTGAGCTCATTAGATTTAACACTATTTTAATGAAAACCTCAGTGATGAAACATTGGACTGAAATATTTTTATTTTTTATTCAAAAAATATTATAAAAATATATATTTTGATTCAAAAAAATTACACTTAAAATCTTCAAATAACCCACAACTCGTCTTCTTGTTGTTGCTTGTACTTTTAAAATGTGTGTTGCTATTCACTATATCAACTTGGAACCATATTAGACACCTGACTGGAGACCAAATCGGCCAATCTGCTGTCTCCAAGCCTGTGATTTTCTCACATTCATAGCGTAGATTTTGCTGGTGAAAGTTCCACTGCACGCTGAGAATTTTGGCACAAAAATAACACTGTACTATTTGGCGAGACAGCTTGTGACCTTGACAAGAAAAATCATTTTAATATCATGAGCACGACATCTCGTCACACCCTCAGAGAATGCATCTATGTTTGATGTGTGTAAGCCGGGTAGGTCTCTTAGATCTGCAGGAGCGGCTCAGCGATGAGAAAAGTTGAAACTAAACAAGGTGAAACACCATTTAGCCACTACGCTGCCCACCGCTGGAACAAACTGTTGATACTGTTGATATCCCATATGCCCCGACTATGGCCAGTTTTAAGTTCAGCTCTGTCCTTCCTACAGCAGTACCACCATTTAACGTTGTTCCAACGAGACTCTGCCTGCAGCTTCCATTTGATAAATGGTGCAAATATACGTGTAAATGGACTGCTCATTTAGTGAGTGAGTGATTATCTGTAGAAAAGGCAAACTGCAAACTGATCAAATGGCCTTCAATTTAATGTACTCCTATTTCTAACACCGTTCTATTCTTGGTAACTCGTCAGGTGTTTTTGAGGTGAACACGAGCCTGGTTTTAATCAGGAGGACGTGCAGCCTGTCAGAGGGAGTAACTACTGGAGAAGGAGACACATGCTGGGGTTTGGCTCCAACAACAGACGCTGTTAATCAGTGATAATGCGGCTGATTTGCACCATCAGGGTTCGTTTAGAAAGCTCCATAAACTCACATAAACGCTCTGCTTTAGATTCTCATCCATGTTTCTTCCAGTCTGTCCTCTCTCCGTTGTCAAGCGTTTTACAGCTTGGCCTTAATCCAGGGAAAGGCTTTCATTTGGCACCATTCAGGCTATTTTTAATCTGGAAAATATTAAGAAATACAAACCTTGTCTTTCAATCACTGATATTCAGTTAAAGCCCATTTTACTTTGCCCTCTAATCATATTACATTGTACGGAACAAAAGGTTTGGTCATTATTCTTCATTCTGGAATGGAACAAAGTCAGATTGGTAATGCGCAATTACTGGCTGGAGAAAATGTATTGCTGCTCTGAAGTTTTTTAGGGAGGAAAATGTGCCAAAAACACTTTACTTCTTAGTGAGCTGGGCTTTAGGAAGGATTCAAAGTGGCTTATGTAGCTGATCAACGCTTTAGAGCAAACTGTGATACTTTCAGCAGTTACAGCTAAAAGGAATCTGACTTATAATACGAGAGATAACTAGGCTTTTAATCATTGATTTTTCAACTTCAGTATATTTTTGTATATTGATTATATTGTAATAAATATCATATGACCAATTGATTATCAGGATTGTCAGGACTAGGGAGGCACGATAATATCGGAATCAGCCAATAATTGCTTTAATTTTAAGTCAATGGCATCAAACTGATTCTTAGATTTCTCCAGTATTTTTCAGCCGATATTTGATGCTGCGTTTATAGTACGTGGGAAAGGTAGCGTTTGTGTCAGGCATGTTCAAAGTCCGAGGTGGGATTTTATACGGCCCGTGCCTTCTGTCATAAAACGTATGACGTTATTTTGGGGCAAAATTCTGAACACGCAGTGAAACTAACTACTAAACTGTGTGTTTGCTTCACTTAGTGAATGTGAGCTCACACATGGGCTGTGTCCCGAGCCGTGTACTACTGCACTTAATAGTATGGTAGTAAGGCGTCTCTTATTATACTTTTCTATGTGGTAGTATGCATCTCAGAAAATAGCCGGGGTTGTAGCTTAACGGCTCTCCACGCACTAGGTAGTGAACATGGAGTGTCACACACACCCTGTTTGACTTGGTACAAGGGCGGGAAGTGACTTTTTCTTAAAATGTTGTGCACTACGCTGGAAATGCTGCGCCCTCGCTCCACTCTACTTTCACGCTCGCTTGACTTGGCGCTGTGTCAGAAATGTCGGAGTTATGGTGTTATTTTTGTGCCAGAATTCTGAGCGAGCAGTGGGACTTTGGTGAACATAATATGCGCACAACTCTGCCTTCCTCCTTTATCAGCATTAGCAGATATACGCGTGAAAATCATCTGCTAGTAATTCCCACGTCGTGCATCCCCAGTCAGGACTAAAGCATTAATGATACTCTCCCTTTCCTCGGCTGCTCCTGTTAGGGGTCACCACAGGGGATAGTTATTGTCTGTTCTGATTCTGCGTTAATGCTGGGTTAAAACACGGATAATGACATCTGTACATTCTCACACTGTATGTATTTTAATAAGGAGCAGAACTTTCACAACAGTTTCAGTACTTCCTGGAGCATTGATTCTTATCAGTATGTTGTCTTACTTGAAGAAGAAAAGGTTTTAAGTTTGCTTCACACATACAGTACTGTGCAAAAGTTTTAGGCAGGTGTGAAAAAATGCTGTAAACAAAGAATGCTTTCAAAAATGGAAGTGTTAATCATTTATTTTCATCAATCAACAAAATGCAGTGAATGAACAAAAGAGAAATCTAAATCAAATCAATATTTGGTGTGACCACCCTTTGCCTTCAAAACAGCATCAGTTCTTCTAGGTACACTTGCACACAGTTTCTGAAGGAACTCGGCTGGTAGGTTGTTCCAAACATCTTGGAGAACTAACCACAGATCTATAATCCTATAATCCTACAAAATAATATAATGACTACAAAATAATATGATGACTATAATCCTACAAAATCCCTGACTTTGTGCAAGTGTACCTAGAAGAATTGATGCTGGTTTGAAGGCAAAAGGTTGTAACACCAAATATTGATTTGATTTAGATTTTTTTTTTGTTCGCTCACTTTGCATTTTGTAAATTGATAAAAATAAACAATCATTATTTATATTTCTGAAAGCATTCTTTCTTTACAGCATTTTTTCACACCTGCCTAAAACTTTTGCACAGTACTGTAACAAAGAAATCTTCAGTGATTGTGATGAGATTATTTAGAGAAGATATTAAGGGTCATTATTAGCTTTGTATTTGTAACTCAAAAGCTTAAATCTGGTCATGCGTTGATTAAGATGCTAACATTTCCCAAATTGCAAAATTCTCACTTGTGGGACTAATAAAGGTTTATATTATCTTATTTACAACGCTGTTTTTAAAACACGGAGTTTGGAACCAAAATCTAAAATGTTGACAAATGGTTCTTACTGAGTTTCCACCACGGTCAGTCAGTACAGTTTTCTGATTTCGTTTCTGAAGGACCAGGTTATGCTGGTGACCAGATAAGGGATTTGGAACACTGTTTTGCTCATGAATGTCTCAGTGGTACCTTTACCGGTCCGGGACTTGAACCGACGACCTTCTTATCACGGGGCGGGCTCCCTACCCGTTACATTACCAACTGCCCCAACTTTAACAGCAGTCCAGCAGGTTTTGCAGCAGTCGTTGTGTGTTGGAGTTGTTTTCCTGCAGGTGTGTTCAGATGTAATAGTGGATTAGGGTTGGCGCGTGTTGCTCTCTCCCTCTGCTGCAGTGTTGTGAGTCTTTGGTGCTTTGGCCTTGGTCATGACACTGGCAAAAAAAACTTTTCTTGTTTCTGTAGAAACTTTTCTGCCTTTTCATTTCTTTTCATTTCAGAACAAAGTTTTGTGATGTTTAACAACTCTGTCTGTAAAGTTGCAGCTTATGACCACAGTTCCACTTTGACGTGAGGTTTTGCTGGTGCAACGTGAATCAGCGTGTCTAAATTTTAGAGGTGCGAACCTTCACTGCCCTCATGATTCAATTCAGTTGCTATTATCTTGTCAAGGATGCAATATCACGCTGCTTCTCATCAATTTTTCTACATTACTTCACATCGCACGCAGATTGGGCAGCCATAATTACTACCGCGATGTTCTTTTTAACTTGAATTTTTATGCCGCAGCTGAAAATCACTAGAGATGGCACAGATCCTATATGGGTATGGGATATCAGTCTACCAACAACTCAGATATGTGGATCAGGTATCGGTGGCTTTGGGTTGATCTATAGAGCTGATCTGTTCAATTATTAATGGGGTTTTCTATGTTTGCGTATGCGCACGCACACTATTTATTGTGTTTTGGAAGTGTGACTGTGGTAAAGCTGGTTTATTGTTCAACATTGACACTAATTCCTACATATTGATATGACAATGAGCAGAACAAGCAACACAACACACTACAAGCCCAAAAGCACATCACACCATTATACTGTTTAACTTCCTTAACAACACCAGCTCTCACTCACAATCTCTGTGTTCCTGATGCTTTTAGCGCCGCAGGATTAGGGAGCGTCACTAAATGACACAACTGTGTTTAAAGGAATCATGTCTGAGATGTTATTTTAATAAGAAATCATTTAGCATATACATATGGCTGTGTAATTATTACATTATTTTAGTAGGAAAACAGGATTTAAATCAAGAATCTCCTTAAGCAGAACAGAATAATCTCAGTCTCCTCCTCACAGAGAAATACACAACATATTCATTAAACACTGATATCAGATCAGTACTCGGGATCGATACCTAAAGCCAAAACACAAGAGTCAGCATCAGTATCAGAAGTGAAAACGTTGTATCAGTGCATTTCTAAAAATCACCAAGCCGTGTCATTACAATATAATTGGTTATGAATGCCGAATCGTCCACTTCTGCAACGAGATGTATTGATTATGTGCTTAATTTCAACACTCCTACTAAATTTGAGACAACCACTCTGATCTGACCTGGGGCCTGTTAGTTGCCTCATGCTGGGTGCAGTTTCATCACATCACGTTGGTTACTGCTAGATCTTTCTTTTAGAACCTTTAGTACCTAATTGCCTGCTAATTGCCTTAGGACTCATCTACTGCACTGCGTGTGTGAGTTATCAGTGTGTAAATCTGTGTTTGTTTGTCACAAGCAATAATTGGAAGGTTTTGTTTTGAATTAAAGGCTTTGCCCACTACCGGGATTTCTGATTTAAGAAAGAGTTTCAGTTCTTTTTTGTCATGAGTCTGATTGGCACTTTCTGCTTTTATTAAAGAACACAAAAAACATGGGCACGGAACCCTGCTGAGGAACCTGCTTTGAGGTCCAAAATCTAAAGTTTTTTAATACGTGTGAATCTGCTTTCATCATGGCTGATATCACTGACTTACTGTCACAAAAACTTTGCTTCATTTAATCTGGGGTCTGGTATTGTTGTTACTCGTTTCATTTTAGATTAAAGCCTTAGTATGAGGAAGTGTGTGTGTGTGTGTGTGTGTGTGTGTGTGTGTGAGTGTGTCTTTGTTCCGTTTTAGCCCATTTTCTGCCCTCTAGGAGCGCGATGTGGATTTCTCAGAATTCATGCTCCAACCTGCGACTTGCTTTGTCACGTTTCGATGGAGAAGCGTTCTGCGATGGCACTGCCAGTCACAGGTTTTATCTGCGCTCCTGATTTTTACCATAGGCAAGAGCCGCCATCAATAAAGCAGGAAACGCCCGAGTTCTCCAGCCGGAAAACCTGCTCCACAAGCCCGGAGCTCACGTCTCATTACAGCGAAACTCCGTCTCCTACAGCGAGGCTGTGACCTCGCCGTCACTCCTCTCCCGTTGCACGAGCTGTAAAAATAGAGCCTTCTGCCTGCACGGTTTCAGCTCTCGCTCTCCTCAGGGCGGACGGAGGGATGGAAGAGGCACGAATAGAACGAGCGGAACACAATCTGAGATGTGAGATTACAGCGGAAGCAGTGGGTAGAACTTTTGGAGGATTTTGGTGGGCAATTAATCGAAAAATCGAGAAATTGTATCATTGCAGATTTTATATCTTTAGACACCGATTTGTTGTCTGTTGGTTTAATATGATCTTGTATTGTGATAACGTCATTTACACTCCTATATTTTATCAGAGGCTGGGCAAGTAATCTGAAATTAATCAAAGCTGACATTAAAACCTCTAATTGTTGTGTATTTTCCAGTGACGACTATTTTTGTTATTTTTGAAATTGCGTTGATACTTTTAATGTTCTGTAAGTACTGCGTTCATGTACTGTCCCTTTAAAAACATTGTATTGCATGTGTTGTTACATGAGTTCACCACATCCAGTCTGCCACTACGTCTGTGTAGAAAATAAAATCTCATAATTCGTAGCTGAGCATATTTACAGTACAGACCTTGTTTTTGGCCCTCATAATTCACTGATAACAAAAACACCCAAAACAAAATAATTGTTCAGTAATCGTAATCAAGGCAAAAATGTTCATTTAATTGTGATTTAATTGATTTGAGGTGATATCGTTCAGCCCTAATCAAGAATAATTATGACTTGAGCTGGATGATGTCAGTTAGAAGTTTTGAGTGTCAGTGTCAGTTTGTAGCATCGCAGTTTGTGCCGAGTCGCCAGTTCAAGTCCCAGACCGGTAAAGGTACCACTGTGGTACTTATGAGTAGGGTACAGTCACCAAGCACTGCTCCCCGGGTGATGCCCATGTCAGCTGCCCACTGCTCCTTCACGGATGGGTCAAATACAGAGGTCAAATGTGGTTGTGATGCACTGTGTGCTGTGCTGTGTTTACAGTGACAAATAATCACTCACTTTCAATGATTCTTTGTCAATTAATTGCCCAGCCCTAGTCTTGGATGGTGTTTCGAAACAGTTGGTGGTGTAACAGTTAGGGAGGTGCCCTTGTGGTCGCCGGTTCAAGTGCCGGACCACTGTGGTCCTCATGGGCAAGGTCCAGTCCTGCTAAGCGCTATCCCTCTGCTACTTCCGGGGTGTTGTATAAGTAACAGACTTGCACCAAACTTTATTCTTTGTTTCTGTAAGTGTGTGTAGGAGGAGAAGGTCAGGGTTTGCCAAATTTTGAGATTGTATTGTATTTGTAATCCTCTGCGTCGGTGCGTGGAGCTGTGTGTGTGTGTGTGTGCGTGCAGCAGAACGCTGGTGTTAGTTAAGCGTAGTCGTAGCAGCTCCGGGCTAATGAGGCCAAATCGATGCATGCTGGGAGCTTCATATGCAGTCACACAGCGAGACCGCCAGCCCTGCCGCTCTCCCCCCTCTTTAATTTCCTATTAGGAGACCGCGGCGTGGTCGGTTGTGTGGGGGGGTGTCGGGGCGTTTCGTGACTGGGGTGCGGACGCGAGGACCCTGGGGGCGCTCAGGCTTTGAGGCGGGCCATATGGCGAGGGAGGTGACGAGGTCCTCCAACGCTCATAACGTCCGAGTGCAGAAGTAGAGTTTACAGCAGTCCGGGTGCTCTTCATCCCTCCTTCTCCCTCCTCACGCCTCCCTTTAGGGCACTTCTCCACTCCAAAACATCTGCCGTTGTGTGCTTACCTTCCCAAATCGCATCCAAGGCCTGGTGCTGCAACGCTCCGAAATCCCGGCTAGAGGTCAGAGTGCTAACAAACGTGAGCGGGGAAAAGAGAATATGAAAACGGGCGAGCAGTAAAACATATGAAGGAGGAAGGAGGCATTTGATTATTTTTTGGAATGCTACAGATATAGGGTTGTGCTTTTTATGTTTTATTGATCTCTTAATCTTATAATTCTAATGTATTAATTTTGCTGTTCTAGGAAAAATGTACGTTCTTGATTTTGCGTAAATTCACGAGAAAATGTCAAAGGAATTTTAATCTTAATTGCTGTCAACTCTGGTCAGTTCTTCAGCTGCTTGGGAATTTGAAGTGGGAGCCGGAGCGGGAAGATAATGCCAAAGTGCCGCTTCCAGTTATGCTTTGGTCAGTGTGGGGAGCAAAAAGAGGTGTTGGTGCACAGTCTTGATTGGAGCAGTACATCTAATGCTAATTACTGCTGTTTAATCCTAAGTTCTCTTCTCATGGCTGTGGGAATAGCAGTGTTTTGTTTGCATCAAGCTCTGGAAGAAATTAGCATTGCACAGAACAAATTTGCATGAATTATTTTTGTTGTTAGCAGTGCTTTCTATAAAGCGGGCACCATTTATATCATGTAGGTCGGGGCGATATGACTCAAAATCTACATCACAATATTTCTGGACCAAAAGTTGATATCAATCATTTTTGCTACATAATCTTTACTCAAAAAGAAGTCATACATGTACTGTATATTACCCAAAACTTCAGTAGAAAACATTTTTTCTATTCTGTAATGTTAGAGAGTAATCAGTAAGGAAAAATAAATATAGAAATGCATCTTTCGTTATCAGATAATTTATTCAGTATCCAGATGGATAAAGAAGTGTTTTCACCTGGCACTAACCTTGTTTTTCCTCACAGCACTAAGTTATAGAACGTCTCCACATAATAAAAACTCTGCAAACCAGTAAGACAGATGTTGTTACTATTTCTAGTTGTTACACTTCCAGCGCTTTTATACTACATAAAGCTAAAACAAGTGAAAGTGAGTGATTATTTGTCATTGTGAACACACCACAGCACAGCACACAGTGCACCACAACCAAATGTGACCTCTTTGACCACATTTGACCCATCTGTGAAGGAGCAGCTGGCAGCTAACAAGCGCCCAGGGAAAAGTGCTTGGGGACGGTACCTCCTCAGTGGTAACTTTACCAGCCCTGGATTCAAACCGGCAACCTTCTGATCACGGGGCCAACACCCTACCGTCACGCCACCAAGTGCCCAACAGCCCCAGGAAACATTTCTACATTTCTGTGCTGATTTCAAGACTGTGTCAGCATTTACGCATCAAACTATGACAAATCTGAGTAGAGCAGGACGTCCTGAACACAACAACATAAAGCCTGCATGAAGAACGTCCACACACACTAGAATAAGCCTAAAACCTAGAAAAACGCCCCCAAAATTCTCTTAGGGCTGTAAGGGTTAATCATGATGTCTTAAACGTGGTCGTATTCTGGCCGGCTCTGGAGTAAGAGCTCAGGGTGCTGGTGAATGTGGAGTGAAAATAAAATATTATGAAAAGGGCTGGGCGAGAACAGATTGAAGGAGGCAGGAAGGAATAAACGCTTTATTGAGAGCCCTGCTTTATGATATTGACTTGGTTTTTTTCCACGTTGATCCATATTAACTCGGCACTCTCTTTACATAAAGTGCCTCGACTCGGCTTTATGAAAATCTGCCGGCGTAGGAGCGCGGGTTCGAGCCCTTGGTGTGGTGTTTTGTGACCCTGGAGGATCGATAGGGTTGTGACTGTGTGTGTTCCTCACTTCGATTTGTTGGAGTAAGAGCAGCTAATTTAACAAGCCCCGATACAGAGTTTTCTTTCATATTAACGCCATCGGCCATCCGAGGAGACGGCGGTAATATACTGATCTTCATACTCTTTGACTCACAAAGAAAATCAAATTACACATTACTGCTCCTCTTTCATCCTCCTCTCCGCTCACACTCGTCACTGTTACACCAGTACAAGCGCTGCTGTTATCAGGGCCAGGCTTCAATCAGTTCATCATTCGTACCTTCACCTTTTAAACTAATACCAAACAAACTTTCCAAAACCAACATTTCTTATGCACTTATTTTGTGCTCAATTTAAAAATGAAAATCTCATTTCTTTCATTTCTTTAATCAAATGCAAGGTCGGATTCAGGAGTGCGTGTGTGTGTGTGTGTGTGTGTGTGTGTGTGTGTGTGTGTGTGTGTGTGTGTGTGTGTGTGTGTGTGTGTGCGTGTGTGTGTGTGCGTGTGTGTGGAATATGAATGAGTTTAAGGAGTGAGCAGCCAGAGAACAGTGCTGAGGAATATGAGCTGATTATGCTTAATGTGGCTGTGTGTGTTGTTGGTGATTTGCTCTACACTCACTCACACACACACACTCACTCTCTTCCTTTCACTCACTCATTCACTCACTCATTCTCCCTCACACTCACTCATCATTCTCACTCACTCACTCTCTCCTAACTCACACACACACAGACACACACACACTCACTCACTAATTCTCTCACTCACCCACTCACTCTCTCTCTCAAACACACACACACACACTCACTCACTCTCTCTCTCTCTCCTAACTCACACACACTCACTCACTAATTTTCTCACTCACTCACTCACTCACTCTCTCAAACACACACACACACTCACTCACTCTCTCTCTCTCTCCTAACTCACACTCACTCACTCACTCACTCACTAATTCACTCACTCTCTCAAACACACACACACTCACTCACTTTCTCTCTCTCTCCTAACTCACACTCACTCACTCACTCCCTCACTCACTCACTAATTCACTCACTCTCACTCACTCACTCTCTCAAACACACACACACTCACTCACTCTCTCACTCACTCACTCTATCAAATGCACACACACACACACTCTCTCTCTCACTCACTCATTCACTCCCTCTCTCACTCACTCACTCACTCACTCACTCTCTCTCTCTCTCTCTCTCTCTCTCTCTCTCTCTCTCTCTCACTCACTCACTCCTCCTCCCTCTCTCTCACTCCCTCTCTCCTCTCTCACTCACTCTCTCTCTCTCTCACTCACTCACTCACACTCACTCTTTCTCCTCTTCACCATCTTCATTCACTTCACCATCTTCTGTTTCATGCGTGTATTTTTAATAATAAGTTAATTACTATAATAAGATTAATATGAAATGACATTATATTTGATTTAATTAGAAGTTATCGTATCTGTTCTTTGTGCATGTTTCTCTTTGTTACTTCTTTCTGTTTATTTTATATTCTCGCGTTGCAGTGTAATGCACATTGTATGACCTCTGTGCATGACGATGCGCTGTGTGTATAAACTTGTCTCAGCTTCTCATTTCTCATCTCTTCCCCTTGATCTCCTCTCGTCTCCAGCGTGACCTTGAAGTCCACAGCTAGGTTTGTGTGTGTGAGAGAGTACAAGCATCTTGTCCTCAGGAGGCTGCTGTCTAGGCTTTGTGTTTTGCATGACTTCAATATTTGATAATTCTGTAAAACATTCAACAACCAGCGTTTTGCCTTTTGTCATATTTTATTAGGGACTGTGTGAAATCAAGACGTCAGCGGTGAAGCAGGATAAATGAGCAGCAGACTTCAGCGTAACACAGTCTTTTAACGGGATTGTTAGTTAGTTTTGAAGCGGTTTATTGTCCTCCTGCAGGCTCTGAGAGGAATATTGACATTTTGTCGCTGTGTTTTCGTGAGAACGTAGATGCGTGTACAGATGA
Source organism: Distichodus sexfasciatus (assembly GCA_032718565.1). Classification (NCBI taxonomy): domain Eukaryota; kingdom Metazoa; phylum Chordata; class Actinopteri; order Characiformes; family Distichodontidae; genus Distichodus; species Distichodus sexfasciatus. The sequence continues at coordinate 727,669 of JAVGVS010000108.1, forward strand.
CTCACTCCGCTGTAAAAGTCACGTAAGGCCTAGTTCCATCAAATGCAGTCGCTTAAAATTGACGCTTTTCTAATGATTCCCGCTCTTTTTTCATCTGGCTCGGGGTGCGTTCAGAGGAGGATTTAGAGGAAGATGCACAAGTGTCACTTCCCACCCTTACCGTAGATGATGTTATTCAAATGCAGCATCTTATTAATCATCGGAACAGTCAACAAGTTGTGGTTTTTGTTGCCTTTCACTCAAACTCATTAAATGTCACAGCTGCTTTACAGTCATATGGACAATAACATTATGTTCTACAGTCTCTTTATGTGCAGAGCTGCTTTGGGACATTTGTTCATTAAGGCAGCAGAGCGTTGTGACTTCTGTGCAGAGGTGGGTAGAGTAGCCAAAAGTTTTACTCAAGTAGGAGTATTGTTACTTTAGAATAATATTACTCAAGTAAGAGTAAAAAGTACTTGTTGAAAAACTACTCAAGTACTGAGTAACTTAAAGATTTATTGGTTAATCATATAATCGAATTTGCAAAAATATAAAATAACAATGTACAATGTGTTCGGATGTTACCAAACAATATTACATGAACAACTAAAAAAAAATACATTTAATCTTATCGCATGTTGTGTGTGGTCATGTGACTGCCTAGCTCCGGAAGTCTTCCGACAAAACAAACAGATGGTGCATCGGATAACAGATGAATAAAAATAAAAGTAGCGAGCGGAATGTCGCTCAGTGTAACAGAGTAAAAGTAGCGTTATTTCTTCACAAATATACTCGAGTAAAAGTAAAAAGTATGTTGTATAAAAGCTACTCTTACAAGTACAGTTCATCCAAAAAGTTTGTCGAGTAAATGTAACGGAGCAAATGTAGTGCATTACTACCCACCTCTGCTTCTGTGATGGTTTATCAGGATTCTTGTAAATGTTAAGACATTAAAGACATTAAAATATATGCATTAGAGCAGCTGTGTTTTATTGTAGGTATTTAGTCCTTCTCTCATTTTAATCCTGTGTCTAATGGGAGCGGTGTTAATTTAGTTGATGACAAATATGACATTGTTTATTGACAAGACATTGACAAGTCAAACTAGGTCTTTGATAAAGTTGAGAGAAGTGAGACAGGACTAAAATGTGGACTGTGGGATGTTCAAAATGCATCTATATAACATATGCATGCAGTACAGCCCTGTGATTGGTTGGATTGGCTGAGGAACGTGTGCAGATGGACTTGCAGTTGGTTTTAGTTCTCATTTCAGTTTGCTCACTCTTTATAAGCGTTATTTACAGCCTTTCAGAATTTGGAATGAACTTGCATGAAGCAGTGAAAGTTGTCTAAAAACGATTAAATTAGTTAAATTGAGGTTTTCTACATGTAATTATTTAAATTAAAATTTAAATGTAAGAACTATTTTTTGAGGTTATCTAGAAAATTAGATTTAAACTCCTGATTTTGGTAACCAGTTAATATTTGCCTGATCAGCTGATGACATTAATGAACACTACATTGTTCTCAATATTAAATGTCTGTGTTTAGGAATAAAAATATTAACCAATATTTTATCTGTGTTTTGTGATGTAAATAAACATGTTAAATTGGTGTCTCATATTTATTGCTGGCTCCTGGTTTGAATTGTATTGTTGCAGACAATATGTCTCTGAAATGGACTCTTTGTCCATTAAACTGATGTAATGTTGTATTGTGATAAAACATGTGATTTACGTCCTTAATTCTGACCCAGATTTGCGCGGCCGTAGCTGAGACCAGTGTTCAGGTTTTTAAGTTGTTTAAGAGATCTTGAGTTCAGTATTATCAGATGAATCCTCTTAGCGATGTTTGACTCTGTATCTGAAGGTCTTCCAACATCTGCAGGATTCACACAGCCATGAAAGGTGTTCTCAGGAGGAAAGTCGAGCTAAATGCAGTAACTCAACAAGTTTGACTTTAAGGAGGACCGCACGTTAGTCCCTGCGGAACTCCAGACACTCAACACTTCCCTTTTTCTGAAATGAAACATCTCTCTTTTAACTGGTGTGGTCCCCGTCTGCTTTGGTTGCTGCTTTATACTTTGCTGCTTTTAAATCTCTCTCTCTCGGTGCTGTTTTCTTGCTGTGGCTTTCATGGTTATCAGCAGTGAGAGGACTTGCCCCACAACACACACCACTAAATATAATCTCCTCTTTGCTGTAGTGTTTGAGGCGTCTCTAAGCTCAGAGGTGAGCACCTTCTTAAAGTTCCTCAGCCTACTTTGGAGTTCACTTCAGCTCTCATGGAGAAGACTTCACCCTCTTAGCCTCCTTGGAGTATTTCTGGTGCTTGTTTTGAGTAAGATATGACTAGATCACATTCCTCTACTATTCCGATTTTGACATAAGCTTTAGGGATGAACGATATGGGAATTATTGACCGATGGCGATATCCGATATTTCTTGCTTTTATATGTCGATTTCGATGCTGATTAATGAGGAAGGCAGAGTCGAGTGCATAAAGACTAGAGATTTTACTCACCAAAGTTTCACTGTGCACTCAGAATCTTGCCTCAAAAATAACACCATAGTTCTGACATTTCTAACACAGCACCAAGTCAAGCGAGCATGAAAGCAGAGTGGAGCGAGGGCGGAGCATTTCCAGTGTAGTGCACAGTATTTTTAAGAAAAAGTCACTTCCCGCCCTATGTAGTGTACCAAGTCAAATAAGCGCATGTGACTCTCCATGTGCACTACCTAGTAGGGCTGGGTATCGTTGCTGATTTCCTGAATCGATTAGATTCCGATTCACAAGGTCATGATCCGATTCAATTCTCGTTTCGATTCAATATCGATTTATTTAGAGATTTCTTTGCGTCAAAACTAGTTTTGCTTGGTTATAAAATAACTTGTTTTAAAACCGAAGTGTTGCCAAACATCGGCCTTTAGGCCAGACGGTGATTTGAGCGGAGCAGCTTCAACCATGGCTCTATTTGGTTTGGGTTTCGCCGGTCTCACGTTTTTATAGCTCTCCTTGCGCGGTCGCGAGAAGTAGTGCATAGCCGCAGGAAAAGATCGATCCACGAATTTTTGAATCGATATCGTATTTTTCGAACGAGAATCGATATTGATCAGTGAATCGATTTTTTGAACCCAGCCCTACTACCTAATGTGTAGAGAGACGTTAAGCTACAACCCCGGCTATTTCCTGAGATGCATACTACCACATAGAAAAGTATGATAAGAGCACCTTACCTACCATACTATTAAGTGCAGTAGTACACGGCTCAGGACACAGCCCATGTGTGAGCTCCCTCATATGAGCGTGTGCCGTGGTTAGTGATATGTTCTGGAATAATAAGTGAGTTTCATTTCATACCTACTGTTACTATTCACAATATATATCCTCATGAGGTACGTCAGCAGTTCACCCTGAAAATGTTCTGCAGCCTTTATATTTGACTCAACGTGTAATATTTGATTTAGACATCGAGTACAGATGGGGCAGTTGGTAGTATAACGGTTAAGGAGGTGAAGGTACCACTGAGGTAGTCATGAGCAAGGTACTGCCAAAAAAGATGGCCACTGCTTCTTCACGGATGGGTCAGATGCAGAGGTCACATTTGGTTGTGGTGCACTGGGTGCTGTGCTGTGTTCACAATGACAAATAATCACTAACTTACTAAATATTAAATACAGAAATTCTGTTTTCAACTTGGTCCAGTGTTGCGTTTCCATAAGAACAATAAGAGCAGTAATTGTATCTTCTTTTAATTTCTACAGAAGACATCACCAAATATTTGTTATATCCAAAGACTTTGAGCTACAAGCACAAGATTTTAGGTTGATTTTATAAATGATTTTTTGTAAGAAATGAGGAGGGGAAACTAGTTTGGTCTTTATAAACACAACTTTCTTGTTTCTTGCTGAAGTTCTCTCATCTTCACCCTCAAATCTCCTCTCTTTAAGGATGTGGCAACGCAGAGACAAACTGGTGTCACACCGAGCCGCTTGCTGCTTAAAACGGGACCAGTCTTTGGCATGTGTTTAAGCAGTATGTGACAGATTTCAGGATGTTCCTCAGTGTTACGGTCAGGTTTAACCATCAGATGGCTGACTGAGCGTGGGATGGAGAAGGACTGCAGCTGTTTGGGAACAGCAGGGAATGAAACCAAATTTTCTGCTCGGGTTTTGTGCTTTATTCAAGTCCATTCTTGTCAAATCAGACTGCGCTGGTGTGCTGGAGAGAGAGCTGCTGTGGAAATGTTCACCCAGCTGCAGATTATCATCTTTCTTTTGGCTGATTTGTGGTCAGGGGCGGCTGTAACTTGTAACTCGTCCTTTTTTTGATTTGCTGATGTGGGTTTTAGGGCAACCCGAGGAACCATAAACCTGCAGTGAGTTATCACCGAGGTACTCTCTCACCGTAGTGGCAAGATTAAAATGGAATCGTGATCAACGTTTTCAGAGGAAAATGTAATTTTACTGATGAACAGTCTCTGATTTTCTGTGAGGTGAGAACATCTTTTAGTTTGGGTGATTATTTGTCATTGTGAACACAGTGCACCACAACCAAATGTAACCTCTGCATTTGACCCATCCGTGAAGGAGCAGTGGGCAGCTAACATGGGCAGCGCCTGGGGAGCAGTGCTTGGGGACGGTACCTTGCTCATGAGTACCTCAGTGGTAACTGTACAGCCCAAACCTGCAACCTTCTGATCACGGGGTGAACACCCTACCTTTACGCCACCAACTGCTTGAGAACGGTACCTTGAGGACGGGGAGCAGTGCTTGAGGATGGTTCAAGTCCCGGACCGGTAAAGGTACCAGAGAGGTACTCATGTCAAGGTACCATTCTCAAGCACTTCTCCCCACTAACCCTAACCCTGCTCATGAGTACCTCACTGGTACCTTTACCGGTCCAGGACTCGAACTTGGTGACCTTATGATCACAGGGCTAAACTCCTGAACCGTTGCATCACCAGTCCCACCAAAATGTGAAAGGAACAACAACTGGTACCCTACGTTTCTCTACGTGCTGAGAAGTTTCTGTTTTTTGTCTTTGCATTTTCAGTGTTAAAGAGCCTTCCCCAACAGAAGCGTTTCTCCCAGTAGAGAACTCTGTGTGTCTTGTGTGGTTTGGTTGGTTTTACAGCAGCAAACTTCTTCAATTCTGCTCCTGCTTTGAGACGATTCCTTCCTCTCCAGCACAGAGCACTCTGTACCTGCTTTGGCTTTGCCTTGACAGAGAAGTAGCTCAAATCCCAGATTTCCACAGCCAACTTGTTGTAACATCCCGGTCCCGGGCTGCTTTAGACCAAACATTCTGAAGTCCTCGTACCTTCTCGTTAAAGAAAATAAAAATGGAGAAGGTTTTTGATGGTGGGAAGAGGGATCTCATAGGCCTTTAGACTGGTTCCTGAGCTGTGATGTGACGTGGTGTGAATCGACCGATTTTCCAGGGACGATATCAGACACTTTCCCAATTATTGATATCGGTGTTTAATTTTGACCATCACTGCGTGATTACAAGATGCGCTACTGTGGCTCCACTGCCGTATCTTCTCTCTGTGCCGTTTGCTCTCGACTCAGCTGCTTCATTTAATGTCCCGCCCACAACAGTCACTGATTGGCTACGTCACACGAGTAGTAGCCAGTCAGCGCTGAAGCCTTGTTGTCACTCACAGCGCACTCACACACGAGCGCAGCGAGAAGCTCCTAGAAAGGAGAAGACGAAGAGTTTCAGCTGAGCTCGGTGTTTGTAAAATTCAACATTTTCACAGAGATTTTCTTTGCATATCGCTTCCAAATATCGGTTATCAGCCTCGTTAACTAGCAATAATCGGTATCGATATCGACCCTGAAAAACCAATATCGATCAACCTGTTCTCCAAAACAACACAGTATTTGTGCAGATGTTACCGAGCCGACTGGTGTCCATTAGAGCTGGCTTTATGTTCATTCTAGATCTCCATGGGCTGTCTCTCATGGTTTTCCTCTAAAAGTTGAATGTTCATTGAAATCAGATCAAGGAAAACAATTCTAGTGACATCTGACTGTTAATTGATTGACATTTATTAAATATTTAGTAATTAACGTGTTGACAAATATGGAATCCCAACACAATGTAACATCTGTCAAAATTCTTAATTAATTACTGAGTAATCTTGAATCTTGATGGTTATGTCAAGTTGTGTTAAGGCCGTCATCATCATGTCAAGAGACTGTTATTCCTGAATAGAGTGATGATTATTTATTTGATTATTTATGATTATAGCAGAGCCAGCGATCAATATGAGACTATAAGGGAGAGTTGGTAGCGTAACAGTAATGCTACGTTCACACCAGGAGCTGTAAAATCGCCGGAAGTGATAGACTTTCTATTGACAAAAGCGACGAGCGTCAAAGTTTGGCCGAATAGAGCTACAAAAACAAGTTGAAGACTGCTTAACTTCATGCAGTTTAGTTATGACGTGTTTTGGCTGTAAACAAGCAGCACCAGTCGAAATGTCGCTTGCGAAGACCCCAGAGAACAGACTCGGAAACTTTGGGTCCTACCGTACTTTTGTTCCGAAAAGCTGATCACGGCGATGGCAGGACACTTGTACGATCTGACGCTTTTCACCTTCAGAGATCGTCACAAGAAAGCACAGGCGTGGGGTGAAGTTAGCACAATGCTACTTTGCATGCTGAATTATTATTGCACAATATATTTTTCAAAATACTAAACTACCCAAAACTTTGGGTAATTTACGTAATTCTGTTCTTGTCTGTAATTTGATGGATTAGCCTCTGCTTGTCCGGAACTCATATAGTTTTTTGGGCTGGACAACAGCAACAACAGCACAGCACACTTTGCTGTCGCACTGGCTACACTCGTGCGGCTCCTTTAAGCAAGATCCCTCGTTCAAATGATGTCATGGGCGTCAAGAGCGAACAAAAATATTTTGACAGCGAAGCTTTTAGAGCATCTTCAGCGATTTTACAGCTTTTGCAGCCCTTGGTGTGAACGTAACATTAGTGAGTTGGCCTGTGATCGGACAGTCTCGGACCAATAAAGGTACCACTGAGGTACTCATGAGCAAGGTACCGTCCCTATGCACTGCTCCCCGGGGGCTGCAATGTCAGCTGCCCACTGCTCCTTCATGGATGGGTCAAATGTAGAGGTCGCATGTGGTTGTGGTGCACTGTGTGCTGTGCTGTGTTCACAATCACTCACTTAAAAATCACTCCCTAAACGTCACATGCAATAATATACTCAAATCAAATCACAAAAAGCCTTTAAAATATCATCTCATTCAATTAAAATCCCGAGCTCAACCAGATGTTTAAATGAAATATAAAGTGAGAATAAAATGTGCATGATGTCTGATGTGATTTTTGATCGATGTTGTGGGTTTATCGATTACAGAATCACTGTAGATTGATGTATGGTTGCACTCCTATAGCTGGTGTGAGATGATGCTCTTCTACTTTGAATCTGTTCAACTCCTTATGAAGTTTTACTGCCTTTACTACAGAATCGTTTAACTGCGTCACTTTGAGCTGAATAAAGTTCTAAGAGGTTTTCAGTAACTTTGGCATTGCGGCTTTGCTTTTTGGTGGCAGGTTTATTAGCGTCTGGGCCGGAGCTGCACCTGAGCTCTCTTGTTCTTTAAGAAGCTGTCTCATTATTGTGCTGGAGACAAACGGTAATGCGGCGGCTCTGAACCCTGATTTCTCGTCCCCCGGACCCTAATGGACTCTAATGCAGGTTTCCAGGGGTTCATAAGCCATGAAAATTAGCCTGGCGAAGGAAATGGGCTTTTCCATGAAAAGAAGTGGTGCCTTATAACTCCAGCAAAATAAACCCCTGCCGATAGAGTGATTATCCGCCGACCGACCGGCGAAAAACCTTTCTGAAGAAATGACTCATAATTTGAAAGCTTTGACACACGGTTCTTATAACGCGCATGAAGTACTGTTCCTTAGAAATTTGGCACATTTTATAGGATGCTTTGGACCACCAAAATGCATTGAAATATTCTTATTATTCGTTCATATTTGTTTCCAGAATCAGTTTGTTTTCTGATTTCACATTTTGCACATTTTTGCAGTATATGATTTCTCTTTATCTGAGATTTTCAATTATTTTTTAATAACATTTTTCATGGGTGGCATGGTGGCGCAGTGGTTCGCGCTGCCGCCTCACAGCCACGAGGTCCTGGGCTCGATCCCCGGGTCAGCCATAGGGTCCTCTGCTGTGGAGTTTGCATGCTCTCCCCGTGTTTGTGTGGGTTTCCTTTGGGTGCTCAGGTTGTTCCCCGTTAGTTCGAGGCATAGGCTCCGGCCCCCCGCAACCCTGGTTGGGATTAAGCAGTTCGAATAATGAATGAATAAACATTTTTCATTCAAAACAGGATATAGTTTGTTTTCCATCTGTTTATTTCAGCACAAAGCGGTGAATGAGAATACGGCTTATTATCCTTTTTTCTCTTTTGGAAACAAATTTGGGGGGTGTTCGGGGTCTTTGGGTTTAATCTGAACACAAATAAGGAATGATGCACACATTCATTGAGAGACTAAAAGCTTGGTGCTCACGTCTCTAATAAGGAAGGTGATGTGAGGATGCTGCTTTGTCTTCACACTCTAGTTGAACCCGTTTAGGTGGAATGTATGTCTGAAAGAGTCAAAGTCAAAGTAAACTTTATTGTCATCTCTGCTACATGCTGTACAGATATACAGAGAGACGAGACAACCTGGCTCCAGTTTTTGCAGTGCAACAGGAAATAAACAACAGAGAACAAATAATGCACACAGAATAAACAATACATAAATAGAATACAAAATGTACGTTTTAAACTAGGAATGTGATATTAAATATAGTCATGAATGATGGAGAGAAAGAGGCGGTGAAGCAGCTGTTTAACAATCAGCCCACAGCAGAGCCAGACACGCCTCAGCCAGGCTGGAAAACCGAAGAAGACGGCTACGGTGCAGCAAGGGTTTCTACAGAAACTCAGCCAGAGGCGTGGGCACGGCAGAGTCAAGTGACAATACACTAACACACGCTGCAGAAAGTATTAATGGAATTTCATCAATATTTGAAATAATTGCCATGGGCAAGATTATGTCGATTAGAGGTTCTGAATGTCTTTTTCAGTTAATTTTTGATTAATTGCTCGGCGCTGCCATCTGTATTGTTCACCTCGGTGTGAGCTAGCGCTGCTGCATGGCTGGTCTCGACAAACAAAAATAATAATAATAAAAGGAAGTGCAAAGAAAGACAATAATGCTCGAAGAGAGGCTGGTCTAGGGTGGAATTTTAAAAGGTCAAGGGTTTATTGAGATCCAGTGATTTGACATTTATGAAGTAATATAGCTTCTAAAGAAAATGTCGAGCTTTTTGAGTGAGAGAGAGAGAGTAAGTGCAGAGCTTTGAGGCGGATCTTTGAGGGAATTCGGACTCTCAGCTTTCAGGGGAAACGAGCTACAGTTCAGCGGAGAAGGTTGAGGATCTGGAAGAGCGGAGATGAGATGTGTAGTTATGAGGTTTTGCAGAAGCCCCGTCCCTCAGCGGTGTGCAGGAATCTGGAAACTTCTTCACGCTATGAAGGTTACTACATGCATTAATAAGCACAGTTGATCTGGAAAACTGGAAACGTTAGCTTTTTAATGGCAAATTCTCACCCTCAACAAAGCTCTGCCTGATGAGAGACTGCAGGAGACAGATCAGATTGCCTCGCATTGACCTAGAGCTCGACAGTTAGAGGTCTTGAAAGTTAATCTGAACAATCGGTCTGGATCAGTAGGGTTATGAGTTCAAAACCCCCAGCACTACCATCATTAGGTCCCTGAGCAAGACCCTTAACCCCAAGTTGCTGCAGGGAAACTGTTCCCGTAATTAGCTAAATGGAATTCGCTCTGAGTGAGAGTGTCTCCAACATTAGGGATGCGCTGATCCGATACCTGGACAGGATATGGGTCTGATACCGACTCAAACAGCTGGACGGTGTATCGGTGGCTTTGGGCTGATCTATGGAGTCGATCTGTTCAGTTAAACTGTAGGTGTTTCTATGTTTGTGTAACTGGTTCTGCATGTGAAGTGTGACTGTGGTAAAGCTGGTTTATTGTTCAACATTCACACTAATTCCTACATATTGATATGACAATGAGCAGAACAAGCAACACAACACACTACAAGCCCAAAAGCACATCACACCATTATACTGTTTAACTTCCTTAACAACACCAGCTCTCACTCACAATCTCTGTGTTCCTGATGCTTTTAGCGCCGCAGGATTAGGGAGCGTCACTAAATGACACAACTGTGTTGAAAGGAATCATGTTTGAGATGTTATTTTAATAATAAATCATTTAGCATATACATATGGCTGTGTAATTATTACATTGTTTTAGTAGGAACACAGGATTTAAGTCAAGAATCTCCTTAAGCAGAACAGAATAATCTCAGTCTCCTCCTCACAGAGAAACACACAACGTATTCATTAAACACTGCTATCAGATCAGTACTCGGGATCGATACCCAAAGCACAAGCCTCAGCATCGGTATCGGAACTGAAAACACTGTATTGGTGCATCCCCATCCAAATGCTGTAAATGTACATGTTGTTGTGATTATTTTAAATGCTCTTTTAACTATCTATATATAATTTAAATATTTATAGTTCAGACCTTGTCAGTGAACTAGGAGCACAAAATATTCAATTAATCCCAGTATTGATTTGATATCATATTGGTCCAGCCCTACATGGGGAAGTTGGTAGTGTAGCAGTTCGGGACTTGACCCTGTGATCAGAACGTTGTTGGTTCAAGTAGCGGACTGGTAAAGGTACCACTGAGGTACTCATTTAGGACACGTATGAAAGTCTGACGTTGGGGCACTTCCACGTCCACGTCCACCCCCTCGTACCCGGTACAGTCCAGCTGAGGGTTTGTGCTGCTGTTAATCTCCTTCCTCATTTCATTTTTTCTAGAAAAATTCCCCTGTTCCCGTCGATGTGCTAACAGGGCCGCGTTGCTGTGGCGACGACTCCCTCGACCTTGTTGCTCTCTCTACACCTCCGTCTGTCCATCTTTCACATCTTCCGCTCTCTCTCTGTCTCTCTTTCTCTCCTATTTCTACATCTCCCTCTCTCCCTCTCTCTATGCATCTCTCTAACCTCCTCTCACTCCTCTTTCTCTGCATCCGCCACTCTCTATCTCCTTCTCTTTTTATCCATCTACATGTCCTCTCTCTCCAGCTCTCTCCCCTCCGTCTCTCTTTCATTCTCTATCTTTCTCTGTCTCCCTGTACATCCCCCCTTCCCTCTCTCTAACCCTCTATTACCCGTCCCCCTTCACACACACTCTCTCTCTCTCATTCTCTCTCTCTCTCTCTCTCTCTCTCGCACTTTCTCTCTCTCTTCTCCACCTTCTCTTACTAGCCCTCCATCTCCATTGCTACACCTCCTTCTCTCTTCCTCTCCCTCCATCTACATCTCCCTCTGTCCTTCTCTCCCTCCATCTGCATCTCCTTCTCTTTATCCTTCTATATCTCTCTATATCGCCGTCTCTCCCCCTTTTCATCTCCTCCCCACCTCTTTCTCTCTCTGTCTTTACACACTGCCTTCTCTCTCATTCACCTTCTCTTTCTATCCCTCCATCCTCTTCTCTACACCTCCTTCTCTGCCTCTCTCTCTCTTTCCTTCCTTCCCGTCTCTCATTCTACATGACTTCCTTCTTTCTAAAACTCCCCCCATCTCTCTCTCTCTCTCTCTCTCCCCTCCACTTTCTCTTTCTATCCCTCCTTCTCTACACCTCCATCTCTCTCTCTCTCTCTCTCTCTCTCTCTCTCTCTCTCTCTCTTTCCCCTCCAGTTTCTCTTTCTATCCCTCCTCCTCTACACCTCCATCTCTCTCTCTTTCTGCACCTTCCCGCTCTCTCTCCCCCTCCCTCCATCTAGACCCCCTCTCTCTCCCTCTCGTTTTTAGCACCTGGTTAAAAGGGGGATTTTGTCTTTGCTGCCTGGGGGTGTGATGGTGAAAGAAAGGGGGGAAGTCGTGTGTAAACAGGCGAAGTGGCAGGGGAGCAGCAGTAATTTATTTATTTATTAGTACTCATATTTTTATGTAATCTCTCCAGAGGGAGCTGCTGTTGACCGGCTGATCACTGAGCTGTTCTACCTCCACTTTACACCTTGAAGATTTCTCCCTTTGGAGTGGGCGTGGAACCCCGGGGGGGGCACACTCGTTTTCTCTTTGTAAACCCTTCACATGAAAACGCTGCCGGATTTCAGTTCCTATAGCTCCGTCCGTATCCTCTTACAACTTTACTTTTCCATTGTAGAAGTCTGGAAACTGACTGCGGTCAGCACTCAGATGAACACAAGTGTTTTATTGCGGCTGAGAATGTCGAGAGGATTCTAGCCGGTGTTGTTGTTGGTGTTGAAGATTCTTACAGATATGTTGAGAAGTAGATAATGAAATGTTGTAGTAGTTTATCAGTATTTATTCACTCCTTACAAAGGACAGGTATTTCAGCCAGCAGACGTTTGAGGTTGGTGTTAAATTGGCAGCAGTGGCACTCCACTAGCCTTCTTACTTGGATGTAGATTATGCAGGCTCGCCGATCAGCTGTGGAAACACAAATCAGACAAATCTTCCCTTTTATTACACACAACATTCTTAAATGTGACCCTCCACGGCAAAACCAGTCGCTTCTTTTAAATTTTCAAAATTGAGTTATTATGTTTTCATGAAAGGGCATAAATCAAGCTTCAAAACAATACCTATATGGAATGAATGGGACGACATATGACTGAGATATCAACGTTCAAAGGAGTCGGGTTCTCTGTCACGCCAAGTGAAAGCGAGGAGAAATCTGCCTTTGAAGTTGACTATCGCCGTAACACTCTGGGCTTAGTCTTGATCAGCGGCTACGTTTGCTTCACGCTAGCCTCACGCTGCATTCACAGCAGCCACACGGATAGCCTACCTGCGTTAGGTTAGCGAACTCGGGGAGACCAAAGATGATTCGGAGAAATATCTTCACACTAGTCCTTAGTGGATTTAAGCGTAAATATGGAGTAGGCGGTCAAAACAAGAAACTTTTAACATTCTGCTGGAATTGAATTCCTCACCTCAAAAGTCACGTTTTTAGGATGGAAAGGGTAGGTTTTCAACCAAATTTATTCACAACAGTACAGTATAGACCTTCCACTGTTTCAAAACACTAAAACAAAAATCCACCATTTTTACCTCCGCATAACATAATAGCTCGTTTTTTTCTGGAAACTTCGTTTGCGACAAGCGACTGGTTTTATGTGGAGGTCACATTTTAGCTGATAAATAACAACAACCAGCATTTTACTCACAATACAGTGATTTATTGATATTTTCTCTGTTTATTTTGGCTCTCGTCTGTTGTATTATGGTAATGCTGTGCTACAGGTTGCGTGGGATTGTGGGAAATGCAGTTCTCTCCCAGAAAGGTCAAAAGCAGCTCTTTTTATAGGCCTAAATGATGACAAAATGACCCAGACGTTTAGATTTCTTTATTTTCAATTGATCAGAAAATATTTTTTCCGTTTTTATAGTAGTGAGGAAATGTAATTTGGAAAAAAATAAATATAGAAAAATGATGGATACCAAATGGATCATCACCATCATGGCCAAAACAGAGAGACTCAGGAGGAGTTTCTATCCTCAGGCCATCCGTTTTCTGAACCAGGACATGCCTTTTCTCTAAAAGCCTTTGCCATTTCGTATTGTTTATGATCATTTATACTGTCTTCATTTTCTCTGTTTCTCCTCTGTTTGCTACCTGCATTGTTCACTGCTCACTTTCGGCCTTTAAGCCACACACTTTAAATAGTCACTGCACCTGTCATTGTGTATATAAAATTTATTTATTTATTTGTACCTTTCCTTTACCTCCTTTTCAATTTCAATTTCTACTGTGACTTTATTTTATTAGGGGGCCATGCAGTGGAACACTGCGTGGAACCCTATTGGAATCGTGCTGGTTATTTTTTTTTCTGCCTTAAAACAAGTTGTGAGCTGTGAACCTACAGCTTTGAAATTTGGCAGGTAGGTCAGTGGCCACCCACTACTCCAGGCAAAAAATTGCGCAAATAAGCTATTTGTGTTTTCCAAAAAATTTTGCATTTTTGCCTAACAACTTTTTGAACGTAGCTCGATTCTCCAAAATCTAATATCACCTTACTCGCCCAGGTCCAAGACGAATCTTTATAGACCCTCGCATCTATTTCTGCCATATTGGATTCTCGCTAATTTGCATAAATGAAAGCCATCTTTTAGCAGACTAGTCCCTGGATTTTGTCAATCTGCATGCAACTGGTATCATTTGAATCCCAAGACACTCTTCTTTAATTATTATCGAGCACATTTTTAATTTAGGTCTTCATATTTCTGCAATATGCAGATAAATTTGGTGGGCTTGGCATAGGGCTGCAACACCACACACTCAGTGTCATAGAAATCCAGCTCTGGGTGGGCTACAGCACCAGAAATTCGGCAGTGGGTCTGGTACCCTCCCACTACTCAGGCAAAAATTGCACCACTATGCCAGTTGGTGGCCTATAAACTCAACTATTTTTGCGTTTTGCCTAATAAGTTTTGAACCGTAGCACCCTAGATAAAAGGATGCAAGCGTGTCATTTTCAACATCTGTCACTTAGATTCATCAAAAACTGATGAAGCTGCAAACTACATGGCCCCCGTAATCACTGCTTGCAGTTATATTTTTATTTTAATTTTAAATTGTATTTTATATTTTTTTTTTAATTCTGCCTAGTACGGTCAGAGAATTGGTTCAGGACACATTTCGCTGCGTGTTGTACTTGTATAACTATGTGACAAATAAAGAATCTTGAAGCAGATCTTGGATAAAGTGTTTCCGCCTGGCACTAACATTATTTTTCTTCACAGTACTAAGCCTTCACTCTAAACTTCAATCCCTGAAACCTGAGCAAGCCAAAAACCAGAAAAAACTCGACCTCCAAAACCTCATTGACTGATTAAGCCATTACACTGTTAAAATGTGGATTTTCATTTCACACTTGCAACATCTTATTTCACTTTTTAAACACTGATTTAGACAAATCCTTCAGCACAAATATGAAGTGTTACTGGGTGAAACAGCCTTCTCTCTGTAGTTTGTAGTTGTCATGACCCCCCCGGGCTTTAGACTTTAGTCCATCATGTTGTGTGTTCTGTGTCGTCCATTTTGTGTTTGTATTGTTCAGCCATGTTGTAATGCTGTGAAGCCATTTTGTGACTGTATTGTTCGGCCATGTTGTGTGTACTGTCTTCATGTCCTCAGTCTATGTCCCACCTTCCCATGTGTCTGATTGGATGATCACTGTGTGTTAGTTCTTTGTAGTCACACACCCTCTCCCTTCCATTGGTTGTCATGATTGGTTGTTTGTGATAACATACATTGGTTTCACACTTGTCCTCATTGGGTCCCAGCCCTTGTTTGTGTATAGTATTTAAGCCCAGTCTTTCCATTGTTTCTGTTATTCCACCCTCCCCAACCCTCTCTGTGGGTGTGTGCTGCTAAGTGAGTTGTTATGTTAAAGTAGTTTTGTTCTGTTTGTGGTTTTCGTTCCAGTTTTATGTTTCTTTGCTTTCAAGTAGTTTGGTTTTGTTTGTGGCCCTCGTGCCGGTTTTTGTTTTATGTTTTGTTCAGCACATAGAAATAAATGGCTTGCCTTTGTGACCTGCTTGCCTCATGTCATGCCAAATAAGCCCCAATGTGACAGATGGACCAACCCTACCAAGAGGTCCATGGGCTTCTCCCCCAACTAATCCCAGGCTGAAGTGCCTCGCCCTGGCGTCTGAAGGCCTCCCCCGCCGTCGCTGGAATCCGGACCACGGGGAAGGAGAAAGCAAGAAGAGGCTCCAACTTCGCCAGACCCTCAATCCATAGGGGTCTCATCTCGCGATCCCGGCTCCTCCTCCTCAGACCCTCCTGGTGGAGGCTTCCTCTCCGGGTGGCATGCGCTGGCTCCACCCATGACTCTAACCACCCCTGGCTCCGCCCCACTTGACTCCTGGCTCCGCCCTGGCTCCCGCCCGCCCGGCCTGGGCGCTCCCGCCTCTGGCCTGGCTCCCGCCCCTGGCTCCGCCCACTGTGCCCTGACTTTCCACAGCGTTCCACTCCTCTGCCTCCATTGGCTCCCTTCTCCTCAGCAGGTCGTTTTCCACGCCCGCCACCCACTGTTCCCCACTCTCTCCTTGACCTATCTTGCTGCCCTCACCCCAGCCAGGTTCCTCACCAGTCTCCACACTGTCCTGACCTCCTTTTCAGGCCCCAGTTGCCCTCACCATGCTTTCATCCCCGAACCCACTTCAGCCCCCGATTTGAACCTGGCCGTCCGCATTCAAGTCCTGGCTGTCCCAAAGGGTCCAGCCAGCGGGAATACGCTGCGAGGCCTTGCAGTCACCGGAGGTGCCCGGCCCGTCCCGGCGGGCTCCGCCCTGAGCCCATGCGAGGCTACGCAGCAGGCCGCGGGCGCGCCCGTGCTGGGTGCCCCAGCAGTTCGTCGTCCGTCGGGTTCCGCCTGCAACCAAAGCTGGTTCCGGGTGAAGCAGCACCCATCGCGCCGAGCCTGCCGCGAGGCGCTCACGCCCGAGCCCTGCTGCCAGGCGCTCACGCGGCCCGCATTGCAGGCGCTCACGCTGGCTTACGTTGCGGGCGCTCACGCGCGCCAGGCCATTGCGAGCGCTCACGCCGAAACCACAGTAGAGCGGTCAAAACACAAACTTTTAACATTCTGCTGGAATTGAATTCCTCACCTCAAGAAAGTCACGTTTTTAGGATGGAAAGGGTAGGTTTTTCAGCCAAATTTATTCACAACAGTACAGTATAGACCTTCCACTGTTTCAAAACACTAAAAACAAAAAATCCACCATTTTACCTCACGCAACATAAACGCTCGTTTTTCTCGGAAACTTCCGTTGCGACAAGCGACTGGTTTCGCTGTGGAGGGTCACATTTTAGCTGATAAATAACAACAACCAGCATTTTACTCACAATACAGCGATTTATTGATATTTTCTCTGTTTATTTTGGCTCTCGTCTGTTGTATTATGGTAATGCTGTGCTGAGTTGCACGTGGGGGATTGTGGGAAATGCAGTTCTCTCCCAGAAAGGTCAAAAGCAGCTCTTTTTATAGGCCTAAATGATGACAAAATGACCCAGACGTTTAGATTTCTTTATTTTCAATTGATCAGAAAATATTTTTTCCGTTTTATAGTAGTAGAGAGTAACCAATTGGAAAAAAATAAATATAGAAAAATGATGGATACCAAATGGATCATCACCATCATGGCCAAAACAGAGAGACTCAGGAGGAGTTTCTATCCTCAGGCCATCCGTTTTCTGAACCAGGACATGCCTTTTCTCTAAAAGCCTTTGCCATTCCATATTGTCTCTCAGTCGTATTGTTTATGATCATTTATACTGTCTGCCATTTTTCTCTGTTTCTCCCTCTGTTTGCTACTTACTGCATTGTTCACTGCTCACTCGGCACTTTAAACACACACTTTAAATAGTCACACTGCACCTGTCATTGTGTATATAAGAACAGTTATTTATTTATTTATTTGTACCTTTCCTTTACCTCCTTTTCAATTTCAATTTCTACTGTGACTTTATTTTATTAGGGGGCCATGCAGTGGAACACTGCGTGGAACCCTATTGGAATCGTGCTGATTTATTTTTTTTTTTTCTGCCTTAAAACAAGTTGTGGAGAAAAAACTGTAAGACCTACAGCTTTGAAATTTGGCAGGTAGGTCCGGTAGCCCACCCACTACTCAGGCAAAAAAATTGCACCAAAATAAGCTATTTTGTGTTTTTCCAAAAAAATTTGCATTTTGCCTAACAACTTTTGAACCGTAGCTCCGATTCTCAAAAATCTAATATCACCTTACTCCTTGGGTCAAGACGAATCTTTATAGACCCTCGCATCTATTTCTGCCATATTGGATTTCTCGCTAATTTGCATAAAATGAAAACCCATCTTTTTTGAACTAGTCCCTGGATTTTTGTCCAATCTGCATGCAACTGGTATCATTTGAATCCCAAGACACTCTTCTTTAATTATTATCGAGCACATTTTTAATTTAGGTCTTCATATTTCTGCAATATGCAAATAAATTTGGTGGGCTTGGCATAGGACTGCAACACCACACACCGAGTGTCATAGAAATCCGGCTCTGGGTGGGCTACAGCTTTGAAATTCGGCAGGTAGGTCTGGTACCCCTCCCACTACTCAGGCAAAAAAAATTGCACCACTATGCCAGTTGGTGGCGCTATAATAAGCTATTTTGCGTTTTGCCTAATAAGTTTTGAACCGTAGCACCCTAGATAAAAGGATGCAACGTGTCATTTTTCAACATCTGTCCACTTCGATTCATCAAAAACTGATGAAGCTGCAAACTACATGGCCCCCGTAATCACTGCTTGCAGTTATATTTTTATTTTAATTTTAAATTGTATTTTATATTTTTAATTCTGCCTAATTGCAGTCAGGAGTGGATCAGGATACATTTCACTGCATTTTGTACTTGTATAACTTGCATGTGACAAATAAAGAATCTTGAAGCTTGAATCTTGGATAAAGAAGTGTTTCCGCCTGGCACTAACATTATTTTTCTTCACAGTACTAAGCCTTCACTCTAAACTTCAATCCCTGAAACCTGAGCAAGCCAAAAACCAGAAAAAACTCGACCTCCAAAACCTCATTGACTGATTCGCCATTACACTGTTAAAATGTGGATTTTCATTTCACTTTTAACATCTTATTTCACTTTTTAAACACTGATTTAGACAAATCCTTCAGCACAAATATGAAGTGTTACTGGGTGAAACAGCCTTCTCTCTGTAGTTTGTAGTTGTCATGACCCCCCCGGGCTTTAGACTTTAGTCCATCATGTTGTGTGTTCTGTGTCGTCCATTTTGTGTTTGTATTGTTCGGCCATGTTGTGTGTGCTGTGTCGGCCATTTTGTGACTGTATTGTTCGGCCATGTTGTGTGTACTGTCTTCTGTCACTCAGTCTATGTCCCACCTTCCCATTGTGTCTGATTGGATGATCACTGTGTGTTAGTTCTTTGTAGTCACACCCTCTCCTTCCCATTGGTTGTCCTTGATTGGTTGTTTTGTGATCGCTGTCCCATTGGTTCCCCTTTGTCTCATTGGTCCAGCCCCTTGTTTGTGTATGAGTATTTAAGCCCAGTCTTTCCCATTGTTTTCTGTTGGTCCACCCTCACACAACCCTCTCTCTGTCGGTGTGCTGCTCGTGAGTTTGTTATGTTAAAGTAGTTTTGTTCTGTTTGTGGTTTTCGTTCCAGTTTTATGTTTCTTTGCTTTCAAGTAGTTTGGTTTTGTTTGTGGCCCTCGTGCCGGTTTTTGTTTTATGTTTTGTTCTTTGTAAATAAATGGCTTGCTTTGTGACCTCGCCTCATGTCATGCCGACAAACCCCAATGTGACAGTAGTGTAGTAACTACTAAACTAAAACAGGGTCTCTCTTAATCAGAAGTATCTTGAGTAGTTAGCGTTTAAAGGTAGCTTCTGATTGTGGTTCTCAGTAGTCGCTTTTATCCACACAGACTACGTGGAGCTGTCTCCGTTCGGCTTCAGCTACTTCATGTCAGGTTTGCAGTACACAGGTATGTAAGTGCCCCGGGCCCCTGCATCTGTTAAAAATGTTGTGTGACCCCTTTTCACCCTGCTTTCCCCCGTCACAAACTCCCCGCAGTGCTCCGTTCTGATCCTCTGCATTTCTGCAGGAGTGTGAATCGTGGAATTCTTTGTGCACCTGTGTGTGTATCTTGTGATCTTTCCACCTTGTGCTTATTCATACTGTAGTGAAAGACTAGGCAATTTAATCACAATTTATAAAAACTGACATTCAAATAGACTTAACATGATGATTATTTCAGTTATATTTAAAGTAATATATGAATATATATTTATTCTGTTATTACCTTCCCCAGTGTGTGCTCATGTTCTGTTCCTTTAAGAACACAGTATTGTGTGTGTCGTCACATGACTCTGACCCGTCCAGCCTGCTGGATCATGTGTTTTTCCTAAAATCATAATAAAAATTTGAAAAATAAATTAAAATCTCATCTTTAATAAAGTGCAAACATATACCGATGTGTTCTTCTGTGGGTATTTGAGCTGAGCACCAGCATAACGCATCTCTGTGGATATTTGGCAACACTTTTCCAGCAGTGTAATCGTGAGTTTTAACAGTCGGTCTTTGTGAATCTGTGTGGAGTTTATAGATTTGTCTCCGAATATTTCCATGTGCTGAAGATTTGATCTTTTATCTGGAGTGTTGCTTTTGGCCTTCACCAGGTTTCATCACCAGCTTTATGACTTTTGCACATGTTGCCTCATAATTAATGACCTGATCCTGGACAGCTGAGTTTAACAGCAAATCCCTCAAAAATCCAGATCTGGTCCTACCTGTACCGTTTGGTTTTCATACTTGAGACTGACTTTATTTTCAGTCGTCAATAAAATTTTGGAAGTTTTATAGATACCAGTTTGTTTACAAACTTAATTATTTACTGTTCTACCAAACGTGTATTCCAGTCTACAGATTGAAGAACAGTTGTTGACTACAAAGCACTGTTATAAGAGTGACTAATAAATGAGCGTCTAATAAATGATGTAAATGTAATTAACATTTAATTAGAATATAACATCATTTTAATAAATAATATTTATAGTAAATGCATTAGCACCAGATTTTAACACTTAAATGGCTCCCTGTTCGAACTTTTCGCTTCTAGAAAAATATGTGTAACGAATTCTGGCTCCAAACGTGACCACTCGCCCTGTATGTATGTATGTATGTATGTACTGAGGACTAGATGTAGAGCGCTACATAGGTGTAACAGCTGTTTCATACAGGGAGGTGTTCAGCGCCATTCTGCTTCTGTCAACTTTGGAAGCAGTTTTGAACCTGTAGCTGTCCGAGACGATGCCTACCATACGGAATTAAACACGCTTTTTCCCAGCAGAATTAACAGCGGCGCATCCTGATAACGAGAAGGCGGATGCAGTCAAAATTCAAAACTCCACCACCTTTTTATTGCTCGGTTCATTGATTTAGACATTTTCTTGTCATGAAAGTCCTTAAAAAAGGAGCTGAAGTGAGTGAACAGATCTGTGTGTCTTTTGCGTAACATTTAATACGTTTATGATGCCCAAGATCCACGAACCATGATGTGTTCCACACAGAAGTTAAACAACAGGTTGTTTATATAGAAAGTTATTTTGACTAAACCTTATGCACACACACATCTGTTCACTTGAGTTTTTGTGGTGTTTCAGGTAGCTTCACCTTGGCAGAACTGGGTGTGTGTGAGACTCCTCCACAGCAGAGTGTGTACTGCTCGGAGCTGAGTCTGGTACAGCAAGGAGGAGGAGGAGGAGGAGGAGGAAGATTCTCTCTGAGCGCCACATCGGACCCCGACTCGGACGGCGAGGGTCTGATGACGCCGGAGCGCGCCGTGTGCATGTGGAGTGGTCAGGGCCTGAAGTCGAGCCGCAGCTCTGGCATGTCCAGCCCCCAGCACTCGGCCCTGACCCTCACCGACTCCGATAACGAGCATAAGAGCGATGACGAATCAGGTAGGAACATGAGTGTGTGTGAGTTCGCTGCGAGAGTTTGGAGAGCCCAGTTCGGGTCATACCTGAAGTAGAGCAGTCTTCTTAGGGTCAAACACTGCGGTCTGGTCAGGGAGTCTTGGTTGGATTAGTAACTAATGTGCAGCGTTGGGGAAGTTACTTCCAAACTGTAATACATTATAGATTACTGGTTAGCGTTATTTCAAAGTTATTGATTACATTCCATTATCACTGTCTCTGAACTGTAATGCGTTACACGACTCCTGCACTACTGCTGAGTTACTTTCACCAAATATATTAGAGTCCATTGCTTTTTCGCCAGCATTTTTTGCTGGATATCACACGTTCAGTTCAATTTTATTTATATAGTGCTCTTAGCAGCCATCATTATCACAAAGCGCTCTACATATCACCGGCCCAAACCCCCAACAAGCACGACTGAGGTGACAGTGGCACGGAAAAACTCCCTCTATAGCAGGAAGAAATCTTGAGAGGAACCA
Source organism: Distichodus sexfasciatus (assembly GCA_032718565.1). Lineage (NCBI taxonomy): Eukaryota > Metazoa > Chordata > Actinopteri > Characiformes > Distichodontidae > Distichodus > Distichodus sexfasciatus. The sequence goes on from JAVGVS010000108.1 coordinate 749,785, forward strand.
AGACTCGGAAGGAGACCCCATCCTGCTCTGGGCGACCGGGTGCGTGAACTTTTAATACACAAGTTAAAATTAGTTCAGGATTAATCGTTAATTATTCATTTTTTAAAAAGTAAAGATATAAAACCAGTCCACAGGATGCTGAGTTTATGATTATATGATATAAAACATGACAGTTTCTAATCTGAATGCCTTTTCTTGACTTTATAACACCCCATTTACTTGCTCGTCATTTATCACCACGGCAGTCAACGCAGAACCTGTTGCCGAGTCTTTAATGAAGGTCCGCGCTCCGTCTCCCGCACGCGTGCTGAGATCTGCTTTGTTCCAGCTGCAGCTCGCTAATTTGTGTTGGTGTCTTTCAATCTCTGAAGTTCTCTGCGTTCTGTGCTTGTTATCACATGAATGGGAATGAAAAGGAACACGCTGCACCTGGCACCCATTTCCCCCCATTAATTCCAGAGTGTCGTCTGTTTAACGTGACGCTGTGATTACTGTAACCCCGGCGCCGGCCCAGGTACCACGACGCCTCGCGGTCTTGAATGAAAGATGCCAGGAATGGAAATAGCGGCGGAGAAGCGTTAGCGGCGTTAAAGCCTCCTTTTGCTCTTTTGATCTCCTTCATCTCCTTTTTGATCTGCTTTGATGCCGTCCGCGCTGCAGCTCTTGCCAGCCATGCGATTGCCAACGCTGAATAACATTGACGCGATGGGAGGACGGGACGCGCTGTAACTGATATTTCTGGGTAAAAAATATAATAATGAAATAATAAGTTTTGCATTTTGAAATAGTTTTGCATCGTGACTTTTTCTGTTAAAGGCTAAATTGCTTCTCTTTGTTCTTCTTCCCCCTTTTTTTAATGCTTTGAGTGCATAAACTGTGCACAGTAAAATTTGCATGAGAGTGCTCTTCAGCAGGTACCAAGAAACAAATCTTGGGGATCTTGGTAGATTAATGGTTAGGGAGTCTGCCCTGCGATCAGAAGGTCGCTGCTTTGAATCCTGGGCCAGTAAAGGTACCAATGAGGTACCGTCCCCAAGCACTGCTCCCCGGGTGCTGCCCATGTCAGCTGCCCACCTGGGCTCCTTCACGGATGGGTCAAATGCAGAGCTCACATTTTGTTGTATTGCACTGTATTGTACTGTGTTTACAATAAAGGTTGTTTTTCAGTGTCGATATCGATACCGATTATTGCTAGTTAACAGAGCTGATAACGGATATTTAGAACAACATCAGTCAAAATTGAGAATTTTACAAACACCAGGCTCAGCTGAAGCTCTCCTCTCTCCTCTTCTCCTTCTCGGAGCTTCACGCTGCGCTCGTGTGTCAGTGTGGCGTGAGTGACAAAGAGGCTTCAGTGTGACATATAGCCAATCAGAGAGTGTTGTGGGCGGGACATTAAATGATGCAGTGAGTCGAGAGCAAACGGCACAGAGAGAAGAGACGGCAGTGGAGCCACAGTGGAACCTTGTAGTCACTTCAGTCAAAGTAAACTTTGTCATCTATGCTATATACTGTACTAGGCTTGTCACGATACTGAAATTTCAAACTCGATACCGATACTAAGGATGGTACTTGATACTCGATACTATTTTCGATACTACAGGGGGAGAAAAAACAAACGCAGGAACTTTTTAATAAATGTTTTTTTAAATAAATAAAGAATATTTTTAATAAAGTCAGAACACCACCAAAAAAATAAAAAGCCAAACAATACAATGAAAAAATAAACCTAATAAATAGAAAAAGGCCATTAACATTGTAAAATGTTTTAGTGTTTTTGAGCCAAACTAAAAAAAAGCGCTTCTCATGCCGCAGAAGTGAAAAATATATGCGCGTTGTTCAATTAGATAATTGTAAAGCGCGGAGAGAGAAGCGAAGACACAGCCATTCTTATAGTTAACTTACTTCAACAGTATTGCTGGACAGTGGCAATTAAAATATCCATATTACGTTTGAACAACAACTTTACTAACCTCTCCAAACTCTGCATATAATTCGGAATGATGGTCTTTCAAATGCTTTGCTAAATTTGTCGTGCTGAACTTTGAAGCACTTCTTGCAAATGGGCTTGTCCACAAATGGGCTTGTCTTTTATACTGAATGTGCATGAGGTCAATAATGGTTTCCATATAAAAAAATCGGCAAAATGCCTAATATACCCCCCATCATCAGCCCGGCCTAGTTCACAATGACAAATAACCACTCACTTTAATCTATTAAAAGTTATACCCATTTTGGCGTCGCGTTTGGCAGCCGAATTTCCCACCTGGACCATTTTTAAGGGTCTTTGGGGACGAAGTAAGTGTCTCCGTCTGTTGATATCTTTTATGTCAAAACAAATGAAAGAAAATTATTATTGAAAGAGGAAAATACTTCAGTTTTCATTACTGAGCTTTAAGGTTAGGTCTAGATTTGACCGAGTGGGCATGTAAATAACAGGGGTATGTGGGTTCATTATGTCTGTGGAATGTTCCCAAAAGTAGAGTAAAATAAATGTGTGATGGGGAGTTGTGATCTTCCTGAAGCTTACTTCATTATGAATGTGATAACACCGTTTCAAACAAATGCAGTGATTCTTCAGTTCTGCAGTGTGTGTTTGTGAAAGTATCTCTCTGTGCCTGTTAGTGTGTGTGTGTGCGTTTGTGCAAGTAGCTCTGTGAAAGCGGTGTCGTTGCCCGGCTCAGAAGAATCATTTACATTGTTCCCGGCACCGAGGCGTGTGACCCAATCTTCAGGAGTCTTTGTGCCAGGCCTTTCTTATTTGTCAGAGTTTGAAATGTAATCCTTTCTCTCTTTTCTGCAGCTTCTCTCTCTGTCTTTGTCCTTTTCTCTCTAAAAAGGGCCAGTGAGCCGGGGCTTCACACAGCACCACCGCCTCTCTGTGGGCCATTTAATGTGCCTCCATTTCTTTAAAGTCATCTTCCTTGTGTGTGTGTGTGTGTGTGTTGATATGAATGTGAACACAGTTAGGCTCCAGCCACTAATGGATTCTCACCATGGGAGCTAATTAATAAGGACAGTGAGGCTGGAGCCGGATTTGATCAAGGGGAAGTTGTGTGACTTGCTGAGCCAGTGAGGCTGGGGCATTGTGTTTAGCGTGTGTGTGGTTATGTGTGTTTAGCATGTGTGTGTGGTTATGTGTGTTTAGCATGTGTGTGTGGTTATGTGTGTTTAGCATGTGTGTGTGGTATGTGTGTTTAGGGCATGTGTGTGTGGTTATGTGTGGCTTAGCATGTGTGGTTATGTGTGTTTAGTATGTGTGTGTGGGTATGTGTTTTAGCGTGTGTGTTTTTAGCATGTGTTTTAGCTGTGTGTGTTTTTAGCGTGTGTGTGGGTGTGTGCTATTAGTGTGTGTGTGTATGTGTGTGTGGGTGTTATTAGTGTGTGTGTGTTTTAGTGTGTGTGTGGGTGTGTGTTATTAGTGTGTGTGCGGTTTTAGGTGTGTGGGTATGTGCTTTAGCGTGGTGTTTTTAGCGTGTGTGGGTGTGTGTTATTAGTGTGTGTGTGTTTCTTAGCGTGGTGTGTGGGTATGTGTTTAGGGCTGCAGTGTGTGTTTTGAAGTCATGTGTGTGTGTGGGTATGTGTTTTAGGATGTGTGTGGGTGTGTTAATAGTGTGTGTGTGTGTTTTAGCATGTGTGTGTGTGGGTATGTGTTTTAGCGTGTGTGTGGGTATGTGTTTTAGGGGCATGTGTGTGTGTGTGGGTGGTTTTTAGCGTGTGTGTTTTAGCGTGTGTGGGCATGTGCTTTTAGCTGCGTGTGTGTGGGCATGTGTTTTAGCGTGTGTGTTTTAGCATGTGTGTGGGTATGTGTTTTAGCATGTGTGTGTGGGCATGTGTTTTAGCGTGTGTGGGTATGTGGGTTTAGCATGTGTGTGTGGATATGTGTTTTAGCGTGTATATAGTGTGTGGATGTGTGTTTTAGCATATAGTGTGTGGATATGTGTTTTAGTGTGTGTATAGTGTGTGTGTGTGTTTTAGTGTGTGGATATGTGTTTTTAGCATGTGTGGGTGTGTTACTGTGAGTGTGTGAACGTGTGTGTTTGATGTGTGGGTGTGTTAGATGTGTGTGTGTAAGCTTTAGGCATGTGTGTGGGTAAGCTAATAGTGTGTGTGTGTTTTATGTGTGGGACATGTGTTTAGCTGTGTGTGGGTATGTGTTTTAGCGTGTGTGTGTTTTTAGCATGTGTGTGGGTATGTGTTTTTAGCATGTGTGTGGGTATGTGTTTTAGCGTGTGTGTGTTTTTAGCATGTGTGTGTGTGGGTATGTGTTTTAGCATGTGTGGGTATGTGTTTTAGGCAGGCTTTTACAAGTGTGTGTGGGCATGTGTTTTTAGGGGCTATGTGGGTGTGTATGTGTGTGTGTGTTTTAGTATGTGTAAGTATGTGTTTTAGCGTGTGTGTGTTTTAGCGTGTGTGGGGTGTGGGCGGCTTTTAGCGTGTGTGTTTTTAGCGTGTGTTATTAGTATGTGTGTTTTTAGCATGTGTGTGGGTATGTGTTTAGGCGGTGTGTGTTTTAGCGCAGGTGTGGGTATGTTTTAGCATGTGTGTGTGGGTATGTGTTTTTAGTGTGTGTGTTTTAGCGTGTGTAGGGGTGTGTTATTAGTATGTGTGTGTTTAGCATGTGTGTGTGTGGGTATGTGTTTTTAGTGTGTGTGTTTTAGCATGTGTGTGTGTGGGTATGTGTTTTAGCATGTGTGTGTGTGGGTATGTGGCTTTTAGCGTAGTGATGTGTTATTAGTGTGTGTGGGCATGTTTTAGCGTGTGTGTGTTTTACGTGTGTGGGGTGTGTGTTATTAGTATGTGTGTGTTTTTAGCGTGTGTGTGTGTGTGTTATTAGTGTGTGTGTGTTTTTAGCATGTGTGTGTGGGTATGTGTTTTAGCGTGTGTGTGTTTTAGCGTGTGTATGTGTTATTAGTGTGTGTGTTTTAGCATGTGTGTGTGGGTATGTGTTTTGTGTGGGTATGTTTAATGTGTGATGTGTTAGTGTGTGTGTGTTTTTAGCATGTGTGTGGGTATGTGTTTTTAGCGTGTGTGTGTTTTTAGCATGTGTGTGTGGGTGTGTTATTAGTGTGTGTGTGTTTTAGCATGTGTGTGGGTATGTGTTTTTAGCGTGTGTGTGTTTTTAGCATGTGTGGGTGGTTATTAGTGTGTGTGTGTTTTTAGCGTGTGTGTGTGTGTTATTAGTGTGTGTGTGTTTTTAGCATGTGTGTGTGGGTGTGTGTTATTAGTGTGTGTTTTTAGCTATGTGTGTGTGTGTGGGCATGTATTTTAGCGTATGTGGGTATGTGTTTTTAGGCTATGTGTGTGTTTTAGCTATGGTGTGGGTGTGTTATTAGTGTGTTTTAGCATGTGTGTGGGCATGTGTTTTAGCCATGGTGTGTGTGGGGTATGTATTTAGTGTGTGTGGGTGTGTTTTTAGCATGTGTGTGGGTGTGTGTTATTAGCATGTGTGTGTGGGTATGTGTTTTTAGCGTATGTGTGGGTATGTGTTTTTAGCGTGTGTGTGGGTATGTGTTATTAGCATGTGTGTGTGGGTATGTGTTATTAGCATGTGTTATTAGCATGTGTGTGTGGGTATGTGTTATTAGCATGTGTTATTAGCATGTGTGTGTGGGTATGTGTTATTAGCATGTGTGTGTGGGTATGTGTTATTAGCATGCTATTAGGCATGTGTGTGTGGGTATGTGTTATTAGCATGTGTGTGTGTGGGTATGTGTTTTAGCGATGTGTGTGGGGTGTGTTTTAGCGTGTGTGTGTTTTTAGCGTGTGTGTGGGTATGTATATTAGTATGTGTGTGGGTATGTTTTAGCAGCGTGTGTGGGCTGCGTTTAGCGATGTGTGTTTTTAATCGCAGGTGTGTTTTAGCGTGTGTGGGTATGCTTAGCTCATGACCAGCGTATAAGGACTTCAAGTCATATCACAATTAACTGAACATTTTAATTAGATTATAAATTACTAATGTTTATTGATTTTTTGATATATTTGGCCCATCCGTGAAGGAGCAGTGGACAGCCTTGCCAGCACCCGGGGAGCTCATGAGTACCTCAGTGGTACCTTTATCGTCCGGACTTGAACCAGCAACTGTTACACTACCCACTGCCCTGTAGAGATATGTGACCCTCCACGGCAAAACCAGTCGCTTGTCGCAAATTTTCAAAAATTGAGTTATGATGTTTTTCATGAAAGGGCAAATCAAGGCTTTCAAAACGGTATACCTATATGGATATGGAATGAATGGGACGACATATGTCTGAGATATCAACATTCAAAGGAGTCGGTTTTCTCCTGTCACGCCAAGTGAGAAACGGAGAAATCTGCCGTCGAAGTTGACTATCGCCGTAGCACTCACAGACGCTTGGTGCGGTCGCGGCTACGTTTGCATTTACGCTAGCCTACGCTGCATTCACAGCCACACGGATAGCCTACCTGCGTTAGGTTAACTGAACTCGGGAGACGAAGAGGGATTCCGGAGAAATATCTTCACGCTAGTCAACCAGTGGATTTACCGTAAATATTGAAGTAGAGCGGTCAAAACACAAACTTTTAACATTCTGCTGGAATTGAATTCCTCACCTCAAGAAAGTCACGTTTTTAGGATGGAAAGGGTAAGTTTTTCAGCCCAATTTATTCACAACAGTACAGTATAGACCTTCCACTGTTTCAAAACACTAAAAACAAAAAATCCAACATTTTACCCTATGCAACATAAACGCTCGTTTTTCTCGGAAACCTCCGTTGCGACAAGCGACTGGTTTTGCCGTGCAGAGTTACATATGCACTCTATAATTTGGAAAAAAATATCCCAGCTTTAAAAGTTGAACATGTTTAAAGTGCAAACTATGAGAGCAAAACTAGAAACAAAATTAATTTGTTCGTTAATTGTAATCGAGGCAAAATGGTGTCAATTTTGTTACAGATTTAAAGTGATTTTCTCCAGCTCACTACGTTGATTTCTCTTCCTCCAGACTCCCGTAGTGCACCAGGATGGTTTGTTAGTGTTGCTTGTTCTGTTTTGCGTCATTGCCAGAGTCACGCAGTCGTGTGATCGGGGTGAAACTGAAGTCTTCGCAAGCCTTCACACTCCTTCATGTCTGAGTATTTTCAGCGTGTTGTCGGAACACAAGCCGCTCTTTGGAGCTGGGAACCGGGCCAGAATCATTACACACGCCGCAGACTTTAATGCCATTAAAACTAACTCCAAAATTGTGTGCACTTTGTATCTGTGTGAGTGTGTAGCTGCTAGAAGAGTCCCGGAGTTTTGCTTTCAATTTGCATGAATTATTGAAATTATGAGCACTAATGATTTTGTTTAGTTGCTCTGAGTGAGCCGAGCTGCTGAGACGAGTCAGAGTTGACTGAAAGCTTTATGGTGGTGAGACTGTGATGATTGTGTTTGGAGGAGTAACTCTGAGCAGGTTTGAAGGTGGTTGTGAGGGTCTCATTGTCTCTTAAAAGATTTGGCAGGACCGGGCCTCATAAGGGGCAGCTGGTAGGAGAGCCCTGCATTGGGACCTAATCCTAAATCCTGCAGGAGCGGGCGGGTTTAAGGTTGCCGCGGGCCAGAGCGGAGCCTAAAAATAGACTGCGGGTCCCAAGATTGTTGGGAAGATGGAGAGTGGAGGTGATGTTGGTAATAAAATTAAAGCTGGTGCGTATGAAACTAAAGAAAATAAAATGGAAAAGCTTTAAAATGGTTTAGATTTATGTTTTAAATAACTGTGCTGATGTTTGCACATCTGATGAGTTTTTCTGCTTCAGTTTAGACGTGTGTTTGTTATTCAAAACTGGGAGATTTTTGTTGAATTTATTTTTACTTATTCAGATTATGTTCTAGGGAAATAAAGCATTCAGGGCTGGTTTCTAGCTCATGGATTAAGCCTAGTCTTGGACTAATTTGTAGTACCAATGGAGATTAACCATTTAAACTCAAAACTAGTATTAATCCTCGACTGGAAAATTGGCCCTCAGTGTATATTAACTTATTTCACCGTACAGTGCATCTATGAATGAGTCTGCGGGTGCGGGCAGGGTTGGACGCATTTAAATGTAGTTTTGTGTAGAAGTATTTGTTAGACTGGGGTTAGAATTGACCCTGTTAACGCCTCCAGTTCAAACCCCATTTCACCTCAAATCACACATTACGTTTAATGACATGAAATATTCAGATCTAAACCCTGCCCCTAGAGACCCTGCCTTCATTTCTCCATCAATTATGTTATGTTAATCAGTTATGAGTAAAGTCACCTGTTTTCCAGGTTGAGGATTGTGAGTCCATTTGAAAGGCAGTAGTTGAGCATATAAACCAGTCAGTGAAGTATGAGGGCAGAAAAGTTGCTCGTCAATTATAGTCAATGTAAAATGTTGATTTAATTGTGATATGGATTTGAGGTGAAATGGCCCAGCTCTACCGCGCTCTGATGCCGACTGTGCAGCAGCAGACGTTGTGTTCCTCCGCGGCCCGGCTTTCCTCCACATTTCATCATATCAGCTTGAGAGAACACGGCCTTATAATGCCGGTGTGTTTCTCTGCCCCGAGCCTGCAGGTTTGAGGACGCCGCTGTGAAAACGCTTTTTCCTCTGCGAGCGTTTTCTCTGCGGGAAACGCCGGCCAAATTGCCCTTTTTACAGAAATGAAAGGACAAACGGAGACGTTGTGCGGCGCTGAGGACAAACGGTCGAGTACAAAAGACCTCATTTCTTATTCATCCATTTACACCGAGTGTGAGAACCTTGAGTGCCCCGACTCTTACATGTGCATATGCGCCTGAATTTAAATGCAGCTGTGTGTGTGTGTGTGTGAGAGCATGTTGGCACACTGCATCCTCTTTAATGTGAAGAGGGAACCTGCAAAGTGCAACATGAGGTAAAGTGACTTTAAGAAAGAAGTATATAAGGACCTTTAATGTGTGGTTGATGGTGGCGTAACGGTAGGGCGTTTGCCCTGCGACCAGAAGGTCGCAGGTTCCAATCCAGGGCCGGTAAAGTCAGCACTGAGGTACTCATGAGCAAGGTACCGTCCCCAAGCACTGCTCCCCGGGCACTTGTTAGCTGCCCACTGCTCCTTCACGGATGAGTCAAATGCAGAGGTCACATTTCGTTGTGGTGCACTTGTGCCGTACTGTGGTGTGTTCACAATGACAAAAAATGTACAGTATATATATTGATGTTGATAATTTATTGTGTCTAAAGGCACAGCATACACATTTACATTTACAGCATTTAGCAGACGCTCTTATCCAGTCCCTCTACTGTCTCCATAAGTAGGGGTTAAGGGAAGGGTTGCACGATATGGGAATTATTGGCCGATGACGATATAACAAAAATAACAAAAATAACAACCTAGTTCTGACATTTCTAACACAGCGCCAAGTCAAGCGAGCGTGAAAGCAGGGTGGAGCGAGGGCGCAGCATTTCCAGCGTAGTGCACAACATTTTAAGAAAAAGTCACTTCCTGCCCTACGTAGTGTACCAAGTCAAATAGGGCACATGTGACTCTCTAAGTGCACTACCTAGTGCATAGAGAGCCGTTAAGCTACAACCCCGGCTATTTCCTGAGATGCATACTACCACATAGAAAAGTATGATAACAGCACCTTACCTACCATACTATTAAGTGCAGTAGTACGCGGCTCGGGACACAGCCCATGTGTGAGCTCACATTCACTAAGTGACGCAAACACACAGTTTAGTTAGTTTAAAATGTTTCACGTGTGCAGCAGAGTTGAGTGCGTAAAGACGAGAGATTTTGCTGGTGAACGTTCCACTGTGTGCTCAGAATTTTGGCACAAAATAACACCATACATTTTCAGGCAGAAGGCGCGAGCCCACAACCCACGACCTCTTGTTCCAGAGGCGAGAATTCTATCCACTTGACCACCATCACCACCATCCAGACAGAAGTCGTACAATTAGTACAATGAGAGTAGATACAAACAGACAAAAAGAACAGTAATAGAAATCAAAAAGCAAAGAATATATAAAGTAGATTACAGGACTAGAGCTATTTAAATTATAAGAATGAATAATTGCTCAGGCTCAGGTATTCACATCTAGCTGGAATGTATTAATTTTATTTCTTTATATCTTCACTCTTTTACTGTTGTACTAAGCTTAATGAAGACTTGTTGACTGCAGTAGATGTGCCGTAAGATAGAATGGAGATGACTGTTTATCTTTTATTTTTAATCCACCCACTTATTACTGCTCATTAAAAAGTAAACAATTACATTCCAGTTTACATTTGTTAGCGTCTTTCTCTTTGCTGCTGACGTGATGTGTACAAATTAATGATTTTCTTCCACTGCACATAACTACATTGGTACTAGGGGAGTTGAAATGAATCACATAATCGAAGCATCACAACGCAGATGTGCATCGAGATATCACATCGAATCAAATCTTGGACATTAGGAGTGGGAAGTGATAAGATTTTATCAACCTCAGTGCCGTTGCTGATTCTGCCTATCAGTCCAATTCCTTATCAATTCTCTTGTCGGTTCCTGAGCACTTTTTTGAGTGTGGAAAAGTACTTTTACACAGTCTTCCGCACCAAAAGCAACCATTAGATTTTTCCCAAAATGACGTCTGTGCAAGACTGTGAACATCAACACACTGATATTGATATTCAGAGTTGTTATTGTGCGGAGACATTGTATGGTTTAGTTTATGAAGAACAATAAGGTTAGTGCAGGTGGAAACACTTCTTTATCCATTTGGAATACATCAGGATATAGAATCAAATTATTTGATAAATCATGCATTTTTTTACTCTCTAACATTATACAATGTAGAAAATGTTTTCTGATTAATGGAAAATGAAGAAATACTGAGGTTTTGGTCATTTTTGACTCATTTCTGGGAGAGAAGTAGGCTACATTTTACCATGAGGGCATTCCATGTGAGAGCCGCAGCACAATAACGCTGTGGACGCACGTCGGGAATAATGGCTTTTCGATTCCCACCTCTAGAAGACATGATAATCGTAATTGAATTGGGTCGTGAGAGCGGTGAAAGTTTACACCTCTAATTGGTACAGAGTTTATATTTGTAGTCAGTTTGTACATGTGTAGTGCTTGTGTCTTTGTATCCTGGTGGCTCCATCTTTGATATTGTGGAGAGATTTTTGGGAGGTTTAGATGGAGTGGGTTCTGCTTTCTGAGACTTAAAGAGATCAAATCTGTCTTTTAAAATGGTCACATTGCTCAACTCATTTTGCAGTGCAGTGTACAGTAAGAATACCGATTAAGTCTCATGCTGTTGGGGCATTAAGACTGGGTGTGTGTGTGTTCCGTGATAAACGTGCGCTCGGCTGCTTTAGTCCAGGTGTGACAGCGCTAATGAATGCACTAATGGTGCTTGTTGTGCTCGATGCTTATCCGTCTCTTTTCCCCTCTGTGCTGTTATTTCACAATTGTTTACAATCCATTAGCGTTAGCTTGGCGGCGGCGGCGGCGGCGGCGATGCAGTAACGCTCACGTAGCCATTTTTGCCGTCACCTGGAGAGCGAGCGTAGCGCATACTACGACGACGTCGGCCATTTATTTAATGTGCGGAAGGCGGCGGTGAAAAGAGGTAATTGAGAATTGATTTGGCCATAATGACTTTTCATATATTCCCTGCAGAACGACCGGGCCGACTGATTAAGCAGTGAGACGGCAATTTGCCCCTTAATGGGGTCTGCCCTTGTCTTTAGCGCAAGACAAACCACCCGTGGATAATGCACAGCCAGAAAAGTAGTGAAGGAGAGAGTTGATCTGATTGCTCGTCTGCTGTTCTCCTCTCCGCTCGTGGGGTTGCGTTGGGTTGCTTTCATCTGTGCTGTTGTAAAAATGCAACGACTTGTGATGCAGCTGAAAAAGACACAGTAAAGTGTTGGTATGAAGAGTGTGTTCAGTTTGCACACACGCCTTGTTGAGGAGCTGTGATTTGGTGACCTGGCAGGTGAGCTCGTAATTAGCAGACAAACTCATGCTCCGTTTGGTACGAAAATAAGCTGATAGAGGATGTGTCATTATTATTTAGATTCCTGTTATTTTTGAGATCACACACTATTTTCTAGGGATGCACGATAAGGGAATCATCAGCCGATGCCGATACCGATACCAATGCCGATAAATGCAGATACCAAACCGATGTTCTACTCAGAATTTTGCCACAAAAATAATACTCACTACATACTAATAACTCATTTCTAACACCACGCCAAGTCAAGTAAGCGTGACAGCAGAGTGGAGCGAGGGCAGGGCCTTTCCAGCGTAGTGCACAACCTTTTAAGAAAAACTCATTTCCCGCCCTATGTAGTGTACCAAGTCAAATAGGGTGCATGTGACTCTTCATGTGCACTACCTAGTGTGTAGAGAGCCGTTAAGCTACAACCCCAGCTATTTTCTGAGATGCATACTAAAACATAGAGAAGTATGATAAGAGCACCTTACCCACAATACTATTAAGTGCAGTAGTACACGGCTCGCCCCATGTGTGAGCTCACATTCACTAAATGAGTCTAAATTCACCTCGGACTTTGGACATGCCTGACACAAGCGCTACCTGTCCGACGTGGAATAAATGCGTCATCAAATATCAGCTGAAAATATCGGGTAAATCTAAGTATCGGGCCGATGCCGACGTCTAGTGGTAGGATGCTCGCCTTTAGACCAAGAGGTCGTGTGTTCGAATCCTACCTCCAGCACTACCACCACTGGATCCCTGAGCAAGACCCTTGACCCCAAGTTGCTCCACGGAGACTGTCCCTAAAATGAGGAGTTGTATGTCACTCTGGAGAAGAGCGTCTGCTAAATGCTGTAAATGTAAACTGTAAATGCAGAGGTCAGGTTAGGTGGTGGTGCACTGTGTTGTGTGGTGTGTTCACAATTGACAGTTGCTCATTTTAATTTACTAGCGATGCACCGAAATGATTTTTTTTGGCCGAAAACCGAAAATGAGGAAACACTTGGCCGAAAACCGAAACCGAAACCCCGAAAGAAATTATTATACCAATTTTTTGTAATATTGCCGTTATGTCTGGGACTGTGTGTACTTACCTCACTAAAGTCAAGCATTACAATTGCATGAATTAATATTCATGGTTCAAAGAATAAATCTGGTACAAAACTATGAAAATATTTATTTAGCATTCAAACAATGCACAATATAAAATAAAATTTGAAATAAAATATTTGACTCATGAATAGCCTAAAAGCAAGACAGCTGAAATATTATACAATTAAATATCTTCTCTCATAAAACATTGCATTTTAATATTCTGAACGAAGTGCATTCAGAACAAGTGCTTTAAAACGTGTTGAAAGATATAACAACATTCTCTGTAGGCCTGTAACAAAATGGTGTATTAAAACACTCAAATGAAAACTTTCTTGCCTTTTCAAAAACGTCCGTCACAGACGGAGTGGGTGTGCTCGAAGGGTCTTCCTCTTCTGTGCTTCACACTCGGCATGGCGATCGGGATGTTTTGATTTTATATGATAAATTAATCCCGACGGTGAGAAAGTCTTTGTGGATGCTCCCCCTCTAGAAATTTCGGCACTGCACGCTTTACAAACGCCTTTCCGTGTGTCTTTCTTAGATATATTGAAATGCGCCCACACGGCAGACATGTTGACTCTCATCCAATCTGGCGCGTGCAGGGTGCGGTTGTTGCTTGCGTCATCACCGTTTCGGTCGCGTTAAAAAAAATCTTTGGCCATTTTCGGCCGGAATTTTTCGGTGGCCGAATATTTGGTGCATCCCCATTATTTTTTAATGCACTTCAGTAAGATAAAGAGGCAGCTGTTGCATCTGGTAAAGTGTTGTACTGCTCCCTCTGCCGCAGGGACTCGTTAGGTCAGCGTACATGCACAAGAGGTAGAGGAGATGTTGTGTTGTTTTGTGTAAAGCCCTCTCTTTCTGAATACATGCAATATGTTCATATTCAGGTGGCATGTGAGAAACTTGCTGCAGTGTAAAAATGATTTGATCAGCATCATGTTTACAGTCTATTCTCATTAACCTTTACCAGCTTTACCAGCCTCACAGTGTTACATCCGAGGGTTTTGAGTCAGATCACTGAAAGAGAATTTTGGTGTTGCCTGATTAACCTAAACCAAGTATAAAAAGAGACTGTGTGAACACACCACGTCTAGAAGGTCACGTTTCGGCTTTTATTTTTATTTTGCTTCATACATCGTTATACAGGACAAACAAGCGAAACATCTGAAAGGTGTGTGAGTGGGACCTTTTGACACGGGGACTCATTAGGACGGTGTGTGCTCACATTTGGCGGTTGTTTTGTGTGATCTCCTTGCTTTGTGAATGTGGATCTGCTCATATTCAGCTCTGTGACGGCAGGAGGATTCAAATGATCGACGTTCTTGAAAATCTTAAAACTTTTTTTTTCCAATTTCACTTTGAGAAAGTCTACAGATTAAGCTTCATGTTGTGAAAATATTACTTCTGAAATAAATAACACTGGGACCTTTTGCCAGCGGGACTCATTAGGCCAGCGAACACACACACACGGGTCTGCTTGAGGTGCTTCAGGCTGGTGTGTGTTGTGTTTTGTTAAAACTATTACCTCTTTGAATCCAGATCTGCTCACATTCAGCTGTGTGATGGCAGGAGAATTCCAATGATGGACTTGTTGCTGTAAAATATTTCAGCTATTTTGCTGTTTCACATTGAGAGGCTGATTAAGTTTCCTGTCATGAAAATATGGAATACGTGTATTTCAGATAAATGCTTTGTATTGCAGAAGTAATGTAAGACGGCAGCAGCTTATCCTGCCTCCTGCTGTGTGGATGGAGTTCTCAGCATTTATAACCATCCTACTCGTTATGTTGTATAATCACTTGCCAGAGTGAACGGCCCAAGCTGACCAGTGTAATGCACGGTGAGATGGTCGTGTCCTGTTTCCAACACAATGTTTTGCTGATTTGAGAACAATATTACGCTGCTCGCAGTGCCAGCCGGTGATTATTCTCTGATGAAGGGAAAACAGATCTTACTTTGCACTTAACCCTTTTCAGCATTTTATTTAATTGTAGCCATTTCGTCCACATAATGTGATTAGTCCAGATGTGACGAGTGTAAGTGGTGTGTTTAAAAGTCAGCTGGACGCTAATAAAGCAAACGGGGGCTTTAAAATGAGGGCTGTTGGGCTGGAACAGGTGTGTAAAAATGGGAGGACATGATTGGATGAAGGGTTTAAATGCTTCAGAAGGACGTTTGGTTTCAGTTTGATGCTCACGGCTCCCCGTACGGAGGCCAATTGGAGATTTTGAATGTTGTGCAGTCGTGCTGTTGTGCGACTGTTCTTTATCAGCAAATCCATTCATACAATCACACATTATCATTTTCCTTTTAATTCTCGTTTGATTTCAATATTCTGAAAGTTATTATTTCTGTAAACTCTGAACTATGCAGCAGTAACTGATCATTAAAATGATATTTGTTTTTACTCTCCTGTGTGTGTGTGTGTTTGTGTAAGTTTTGAGTGAGTGTCATGTCTTCATTTTTTGTTTTTTTTTCATTCTTCAAGCATACTTTGATGATGAGGAAGAGCTGTACATTGATCATCATTTCAGTAAGTCTCCTCAGTTGTGCTTGTTTGTAAGGGTCGACCGATTATCAGGGGCCGATATTAGGCATTTTTCTGATTATCGGTATCAGTGATTCATTTTGACCTTCACCGATACAAACTAATAACAAGGTGACGCTACTGTGGCTCCACTGCCGTCTCTTCTCTCTGTGTGACTCACTGCTTCATTTAATGTCCCGCCCACAACAGTCTCTGATTGGCTATAAGTCACACAAGTAGTAGCCAATCAACACTCACACACTAGCGCAGCGTGAAGCTCTGAGAAGGAGAAGAGGAGAGCTTCAGCTGAGCTTGGTGTTTGGAAAATTCAAAATTTTGACATTTTCTTTTTTTTTTTATCAGTTATCAGCCCCATTAATTAGCAATAATCAATATCGATATTGGCACTGAAAAACCAATATCGGGCGACCTCTACTTTTTGTGTGTTTTGTGTGTTTTGTATGTGTGTTTAGTTGTCTGTGTTGATCAGGTTACAGGTTTTTGCCGTAAGTGGTGTTTGTTGGTTTGAGCTGCTGGTGTGTGTTGTCGCTCTTCTCCACACACTGATCCCAGAGCAGTGTGTTTGGTGTGTCAAGAGCTGGACGGGGCGCAAACGTGGCTGTAGATCAGCTGTGGATGGTGTTCGTGGATTGTTCCTCTCGGTGTAGAGGATCTCCGCGTGTGGCAGATGGACGATTCCACGTTCATAAAGCTCTCATTAGAACCTCCATTAATCACAGCGCTTTAAACAAACCCACGGCCAATTAGCCTTCCTCGGCATGCAGCCAGCCTCCTCCGTCCATCCCTCCCTCGCTCCCTCCCTCCCTCCCTCCCTCCCTCGCTGAGTGATTGCCTTTTAAAAACGCTGTTTTCCTGAAGCGTGTTTTCCGTCCTGCTTGCAATGACTGGACACTTGTTGCAGATGAGCTCGGTGCGGAGCGTTTACAGGAGACGGGATTAGTAATGGTTTTTCAGAACATATGTCTTTACTTCAGGGAGCAGGTGCTGGTGTAACGGTTAGGGAGTTGCCCTTGTGATTGGAGGGTCGCCAGTTCAAGTACCAGACTGGTAAAGGTACCACAGAGGTACTCATGAGCAAGGCACAGCTCCCCCTGTGCTGCCCATTGCTCCTTTAACTTTGTCAGCCCGACCCTCGCAGTTTGCGTTGGTTATTGATGGGTTTTTACACACACCTCACACATACTGTCAGAATCACAAACCTTTGAACATAATAAACATCATATCGATTCCTCTGTATGTGAAAGCATTGTTGAGTAATTCTGTGCACAAAAACAGAAGTAATTGTAGAAAAATGTGCAAGTCAAGTTCTTTGTGATGTGAACGCATGCGCTGTGTACATGAGCGCTCACACGGTGACGTCCAGCGTTCACTAAAGTGCAACAGTTCAGTTAGACCTTCCCTTTTATTACAGAAAAAGCTCATATTTTAGCTGATAATCAACAACAACCGGCGTTTTACTCACAGTACAGCCACTTACTTGATATTTTCAGTGTTTATTCCGGACGCACGTCGTGATGCAGCTCGGCGGCGCACAGGGTGATTGTGGAAATGTAGTTCTCTACCAGAAAAAAAAATAAAGCAGATCATTTTCTAAGTCAAAATGAGCCCAAATTGGCTCAAAATCAACTAAAATCTTTAGTGTTTCTTCATTTTCTGTTGATCAGCAACTATTTTTTCCCATTCTTTAAACTTGGAGAGTAATCAATAGGAAAAAATATATAGAAAAATGCATCATTTGTTTTCAGATCATTTTATTATGTATCCACATAGATAGCAAATGGAGAAAGTGATTCTGTCTGGCACGAACCTTATTTTTCTCCACAGTACTAAGTGCACTTTCATTAACTTTTAATGAAAAATCAACTGAAATATCATTTCATATTTTTATTCCTGAGCTCAACCAGACATTTAGACATTTTTTAAAATGAGAGTAGAGTCCGGTCACATTACTAAATATGTACGATGTCTGATGGATGTTTTCATTGGGTCGTATAGCTGTGGAGTGACGTATTGTTACACCTCTAGTAATAAAGGTGTAGTAGTGTGTACTTCACCAGCAGAAAGTCATTAATACATTACGGCCTGGTTTCAGATAGCCAGCTTAAAGTGACTGTGGGCATAACGCTGGCTCTGTGTGTGTGTGTGTGTGTGTGAATACTGATGTGTGTCTTTTTGTGGGTTTTAAGTGATGTTGGTCTGCAGCAGAGCCGCTGTGTTATTGTGTCATGTGCTGCTCTTCCTCCTCCTCACTCCGCCTCCTGTGGTGTGTAGTAACAAGCTGCCTATACCGCTATACTGCTTTCATGCTGTTCACCTTATCGATTCCTCTGCTGTGTGTGTGTGTGTGTGTTCATGTATTTATGGCATTGTGGGGACCTTTTTGTCCCCTAAAATCACTTTTCTCTGTTTTTTTGGGCTTTGTGGGGACATTTGAGAGGTCCCCATGAGGAGATTTGACTTAATAGAAAATGTGCTTGTTTTATTTGAGAAACTAAAAGAGGTAAAAGATGTGATTTTGGTTACTGAGGTTAAGGTTAGGGTTAGGATTAGGTGTAGGTGTAAAATGATGTACATCTAGTTAGGGCTGGGCGATATGGACCAAAAATCATATCTCGATATATTTTGGTAAATGACGATATACGATATATATCTCAATATTATTTTGGGTGAAGTAATAACAAAAACCAATTCACTCAATTCATCATTCAGTCAAAGCCACATGTACCAACTGTCACAGGGGCACTTTTATTAAAAACAAACTAAAATATATACTGAATAAAAATGCTTTCTGATTAAAAAATAAAATGTAAATATAACAGATACAGAGCAAAAAGTGTGAAAGTGCTTCCTCTTTTACAATAACCTGTACAAACAACAAAACTGACTGAATAAAATTGTTCAACTCCTGGTCAATGTGTCCTGTGCAAATCTCAAATAACAAGTCAAATAGTGAGAAAATAAATAACAAGCTGGGGCCTAAGAAAAAAAAAAAGTTGGTTGTCAGTTGAGTTCATGGGACGGTAGGAATTTTTCCCCCCAGTGGCAGCAAGGGATGGGAAATTTATTTTATTTGTTATTTTCCTTAACAGCAGTGATGTTACATAACAGTGCCTACCTGTATGGCGTCACATCAATGCCAAAACTAGAGCGCGCAAAATGGCTTGCGCAAAAAATTTGCAGGCGTAAATTTCAATGTCGAAAATGTAAAACTCGACAGCATAAAATTAAGAATCGAGTGCGCGGTTGTGATAATATTGCGCGCAAGCTGCATTTTTCCTCCCGCGAATGACTTTTTTCCTTCTTGATGTGTTAAATGGCCTTGCGTACAAAGTAGATTACCGACGAGCGCCTTTTCTCCTTGAGTGAGATTTTTTCGCACGCGGTTTGAAAGGGGCGGGTTTTGGCAGTTTGGGGACGGACAAGTGGGCAAGGGGAGCCATTAATTGTGTGCTTATTAAATGTGTAAGACCTAACTATTGAATTATTATTATAAGGTCGATAAACTATAACTTGCGTTTAACCTACCTGCCGCTGTTCCTCCATCATCTTCGGGAATCTACTTTGCGCGCAAGGCCATTTAACACATCGAGAGGAAAAAAGACTTTCCAGGGAGGAAAAATATAGTTTGCACGCAATATTATCACAACCGTGCACTCGATTCTTAATTTTGTGCTCTCGAGTTTCACATTTGCGCTTGCGACTTAGTATAATTATACCACAAAATAAACTATATCGATATAAACGATATTGTGTAATCCTATATCTCGTATGAAAATATATCGATATATTTTAAAAACTCGATATATCGCCCAGCCCTACATCTAGTCATTATGGGAGTCTGTGGAAAGACCTCACAAAGATAGTAATACAAGACTGTGTGTGTGTGTGTGTGTGTGTCAGCACCTCTGTTGGAGTAAATGAGCAGCGGTTTGCTACTCTTAGTCAGAGGTGCTGTTCTCTAACCCTGCAGGAGTCCTGTGGTTACTCTCTCTCTCTCTCTCTCTCTCACACACACACACGAACATTTGCTTGCTCTCTCTCTCTCCCTCTATTCTCACGTTCTCTTTATAGCCAACTTACTCGCTCGCTCTACAATAAATCTTACAGTAGCTTTGCAGCACAAAGATCACTTCTTGCTAGTGATGCACGATATGGGAATCATTGGCCGATGCCGATATCTGATCATTTTCATCCTTATATCTGCCGATGCCAGTGACGTAAAATGAGGAAGGCAGATTTGAGCGCGAGCACAGGCCGAGCTGACCACGTAAAGCCACAATATTTCGCTCGCCAAAGTTCCACTGCACGCTCAGAATTTTGCCATAAAAATGACACCATAACTCTGACATGTCTAACACAGCACCAAGTCAAGTGAGCGTGAAAGCAGGGTGGAGTGAGGACGCAGCATTTCCAGCGTAGTGCACAACATTTTAAGAAAAAGTCACTTCCCGCCCTATGTAGTGTATACCAAGTCAAATAGGGGGCGTGTGACACTCCGTGTTGACTACCTAGTGTGTAGAGAGCCGTTAAGCTACAACCCCGGCTATTTCCTGAGATGCATACTACCACATAGAAAAGTATGATAAGAGCACCTTACCTACCATACTATTAAGTGCAGTAGTACACGGCTTGGGACACAGCCCATGTGTGAGCTCACATTCACTAAGTGAGGCAACCACGCAGTTTAGTCAGCGTGTACAGCAGAGTTGAGCGCGTAAAGATGAGATTTTGTTTGTGAACGTTCCGCTGTGTGCTCAGAATTTTGGCACACCATACATTATGAGCCAGAAGGTGCGGATCGTATAAAATCCCACCTCGGACTCTGGGCATGCCTGACACAAGCGCTACCTTTCACACGTACAATAAACGCGTCATCAAATATCAGCTGGAAATATCGGGCAGATCTAAGCATCGGTCTGATGTTGATTTAAAATAAAAGCGACTGTCGTCAGATTCCGACGTGATTCTGGTGTTATCGTGCATCCCTAGTTCGTGTTATTTAATGGTGTGTGTGCAGTGTGTAAGTTGTGCGTGTGTGGTGTTAAACAGTTGCACCATGAGGTTTCACTTCAGATGAAAGTGTGAATGCTAACACAAGAAATATATACATTAGTCCCTTTTCTCTTTAGCACCTTTTGATCAAGTGACAGACTCATTTTCACTCTCTATTGTGTGAAACTCAACTACAGTGTAATAAGTAATATAGCACATAACTCTTAAGACAACTTTTTATAGCTTGATGTACTTTGACTGCTGCAGAACCAAATTAAGCAGGTAGTGACACACAGCTTCTGGTATGACCTTGTTTGAGAAGTTGCAGTACAGTAAAAAAGTAAAGTTGAAGTTCACGTTCACGTCTGCGTGTATTCTGTGTGCATATATTGTCTTCTGTAAAATGAAGACATTATTGGTCATTGTGAACACAGCACAGCACACAGTGCACCACAACCAAATGGGAAACATCTGTAATGGAGCAGTGGACAGTTGACGTGCAGCACCTGGGGAGCAGTGCTTGAGGATGGTACCCTGATCACGAGTACCTCAGTGGTACCTTTATCATTTCATGACTTACATTACCAACGGCCCCTGCCATTAGACTGTTACATTTGTGATATTTTTGTGATATTGTTTGAAGAACCCTCCCTCGAAACAGTACACACTTTTTAAATCTTTCTCATCATATGCAACATACAGTATATAGAATGAGAACTTTAATCCCTGAGAATGACCAGGTTTTAAAAATGAAAGTGTAACGTCGGCATACCAAACATATTGTGGTTCACCAGGGTGTATTGAACGTTTCGGTAAAATAGCGAAGGGCATAAACCAAGCTTCAAAATGATACCTATATGGAATGAATGGGACGACATATGACTGAGATATCAACATTCAAAGGAGTCGGGTTTCTCCTGTCACGCCAAGTGAGAAACGGAGAAATCTGCCGTCGAAGTTGACTATCGCCGTAGCACTCACAGACGCTTGGTGCGGTCGCGGCTACGTTTGTATTTACGGTAGCCTACGCTGCATTCACAGCCACACGGATAGCCTACCTGCGTTAGGTTAACTGAACTCGGGAGATGAAGATGGATTCCGGAGAAATATCTTCACGCTAGTCAACCAGTGGATTTACCGTAAATATTGAAGTAGAGCGGTCAAAACACAAACTTTTAACATTCTGCTGGAATTGAATTCCTCACCTCACCCTATAGTGTACCTATAAGAATTGATGCTGGTTTGAAGGCAAAAGGTAGTAACACCAAATATTGATTTGATTTAGATTTTTCTTTTGTTCGCTCACTTTGCATTTTGTAAATTGATCAAAATAAACAATTGTTATTTATATTTCTGAAAGCATTCTTTGTTTACAGCATTTTTTAACACCTGCCTAAAACTTTTGCACAGTACTGTATATAAAGTGCTTTGTGACAATGACTGTTGTTCAGAGCGCTATATAAATAAATTTGAATTTTAATTTGAATATAGCCAATCAGAGACTGTTGTGGCTGAAGCAGTGAGTCGAGAGCAAACGGCACAGAGAGAAGAGACGGCAGTGGAGCCACAGTAGCGCCTTTTAATTACTTAATATTGACAATGGTCAAAATTATTCACTGATACAGATAATCAGCAAAATGCCTAATGTTGGCCCCGATAATCGACCTGCCTGATATATAAGTCGACCCTTAATATATATATAAACACATGTTCTATAATTAAGCTGCTGTCTCTTTTATTATTACTGCTATTATTTAGCCAACACGCCATTTAGGTTCGTTCAGACGGGGAGATCGGTCAGTCGCGATGTGTAAATAGCCCGTGTTGTCGTGTCGTGCACGTTTTACACTGCAGCGCTTCTTCTCCGGTCACATTAATTCTGTTGGACATCACGTCGCTTCTGTTGTTTTTTAAAGCTTCATCACAATTTTGACCTCAATTTGTCGCTGAAAGGAATTGTGGGATCTTATGTGCTTTTGTAATCACAGGCTGACCAGTGGAATCGTCATCCTGCCTCGCCACACTCGTCCGTCCCCGCGGAGTAGAGGAGGAGAAATCTAGTTTTAATGTCTCTGTAGACGAACGGGGAGAGAGAAAAGTTGGTGGTGGTTTGGAGACACGCCGCTGTTTATCGCTTCCACACAATCCCCCCTCCCGAAAGCCCAACCGGCCGTCAGTCTCCCTGTCTCTCTCCTCTTTCATTCCTGCTTTCAAAACTCTCCTCTTTGCTCCCCGCACACACCCTCCTCTCTTTTCTTTTGAAGTGGCACAACAAATGAAAGCGGTGTCAGTAGAACAGGCGTGGGGAGGATGGAAAGGCCTTCCTCCTTCCTTTCTTTTTCTCTGCGGTTGAACTCTGAGGACTGAATTAATGGCATCCTCCCTCAGAAAAACTAAAAAGTAAATGGATCTCCTTCTTCTCTTTTTTGGGGTAGCGGTGAGAGAGAGCGGGCTGTGTGCACCTGAATGTGTTCCAGCTGCAGACTGACGCTGATGAACGCTAGGACACACCTGCTGGAAAGCTGCGGATCGATGGCATTGATGTTTAAATTGATGTGGCGGTAGCGCTGCAGAGGGGCCTCGGGGACAGCAGGTGGCCGGGTAGCGTTCATATGTTAGGTTTAGAGAGAGCGTGCTACAGTTGCATGTTAACTTACTCTGGCTAAAGTGAATTTAAATTAATGAGTGAATATTTGTCATTGTGAACGCAGCACAGCAGACAGTGCACCATGACCACATGTGAGCTCTGCGTTTGACCCGTCCATGAAGGAGCACGTTTTTTGCAGTGAGTGGGGAGTAGAGGTCGGGGACGGTGCCTTGCTCATGAGTACTTCAGTGGTACCTTTACTGACCGTTACACTACCAACTGCCCTCGCTTCTTTCACCTCTCTGTTTCTTTTTTCGTCACTCTTATAATCACCGTGCTTCACGTCCAGTTTAATGCACTAGATTTACTCAAACCTACATGGAGCTTTTTCCTGCCGTGTTTAACAAGCTCCGATGTAAGTACACGTGAATGACGACTTCATTACCGCTAAGCTTGTCATCATGGCTAGACCGTGCGGAACAGGGTGCAGACGTGAAAAACGGTTCACCTTAAAGCAGGCGTCAGTGTCGAGCGAAGGTCAACGCTGATTTCCAATATTATTATGCGTCCCTAGTTCGGACCCACTACCTGTTCCCGGTCTGGACCCTCACTACCACTAACAAAGGAGGACTTTGTTCGCCCTAAACGAGGACTTGAACCCTGGACCCTCAGATTAAAAGTCTGACGCTCTACCGACTGAGTTATCTGTGCTCCATGTCTGATAACCCGGCAGAATGAAGCTAACGAGGGGCCGAAGGGGCTGAACAAATTGAAGCGGATTCCGTCTGCCGGTCGGCGTATGGGGCAGAATGAGAGCGAGAGAAAGAGTCTTCAGTGAACATCCTGTGGGACACACACATACCCCAGCCACCTGCATTGTTTATAGGGGTAAAAATAGGAGTAGTTATTATGGAAATGGTTAAAGGCTTGTGAAAGTGAGATCGCTCCCTCTCTGTCTTCCTCCTTCTTTCTCTTCTACATCTCCTTCCTCCCCGACCTCCCTCTCTCTCCCGTTCTACATCTCTCTCTGTGTGTCTCTGTCAGGCCTGTGTTTCCCCCACATGCTGTTTGATTTGTCTGCCAAAACGCACACGCTACTCGTGTTAGAAATCAGAGGGCCGTGAGAGAAGGAGGGAGGAACAAGAGGAGGAGGAGGAGGAGTGTGGTGCGGTGTGCGTCTGTTTGGGACGAGTGTAATTAAGTCTCACCTCCTGGCTCTGAGTCACGTTGAGCAGGAGAAAAGCTTTTCTTTCCCGGCTGATGCTGCTCCTCTCTCTCTCTCTCTCTCCTCTTTGTCTAATTTTAGCGCCACTTTGTGCTAAAGGTTGTTGTTTTTTCCTCCGTTTCTCACACTCTTTTGCATTCGGATGTAAAACTCGGCAGCTGCGTTCCTCCGTTAGCGTTCTCGCTCCGTTTCTCCGGGATTTCCACGAGTGTGTTTCCACACACACACACACGATTGAGGCCAGGATGCTCAACGAGCCGTTCTTGTTATTTCCGTATGTCTTACTTAAGCTTCAGGAAACAGCTAAATTATTTTCTTTTTTTCTGGTGCTGAACATATAGGCTGGAGCTAGTGTTTTTCAGCAAATTATTGTCATTCTCTGCTTCTTTCTGTCTATTTCTCTCTCCCTGTTATCAAGCCGATTGCTTTGAAATGTGGCGCGTTTAGGGCGCTCGGCTTTGTCTGTGGTTAAGATGATATCCTTGGTGATGCTGGGAAAGCTGTTAGCTAGTCGATGGCGCTGGCCAATAAAGGATGATGTGGAGTGTGTGTGTGTGTGTGTGGGATTGGTTTTCCATTGAGCCACACTGAGACGGTGTCATTATGATTGATATGAAGTCTGTTTCTCCACTGGCCCTGGAAAAAGAATGCACTGCCTTTTTCTAGGGCTGCACGATATGGGAATTATCGATTGATGCCGATATCCGATATTTTTCATCATTATATCTGCCGATGCCGATGAGGCAATCGCATAAAGACAAGATATTTTGCTCGCCAACGTTCCAGTGCATTCTGTTTGTCACAACATTAACGCCATTTCTAGCACAGCACCAAGTCAAGCGAGCGTGAAAGCAGGGTGGAGCGAGGGCGGAGCATTTCCAGCGTAGTGCACATTTTAAGAAAAAGTCACTTCCCGCCCTATGTAGTGTATACCAAGTCAAATAGGGCGCATATGACTCTCCATGTGCACTACCTAGTGTGTAGAGAGCTGTTAAGCTACAACCCCGGCTATTTCCTGAGGTGCATACTACCACGTAGAAAAGTATGATAAGAGCACCTTACCTACCATACTATTAAGTGCAGTAGTACACGTCTCGGGACACAGCCCATGTGTGAGCTCACATTCACTAAATCAGGCAAACACAGTTCATTTTGAGTGCACATGAGAGACAAGAGATTCTGCTGGTGAACGTTCCACTGCGCGCTCAGAATTTTGGCACAATATAACGGCGTACATTTTAAGACAGAAGGCGCGGGCCGTATAAAATCCCACCTCGGACTCTGGACATGCCCGACACAAGCGCTACCTTTTCCACGTGCAATAAATTTGTAATCAAAAATTGGACAAAACAGCAATTATCGTCCGATTCTGATATGATTCCGATATTATCCTGCATTCATACCTTTCTCAGTAGCTTATCAGTAAGAAGCCGACATCCAGAACCTCTAATTGTCCTAATTTTGCCCATGATGACTATTTCAGCTGTTATTAAATTCTGTTATTAATGGTTCATTATTTATAATTGAGGTAGAATGTTCAATTAATCGTGATTGATTTGAGGTCATACAGCTCTCAGCCCTGGACGGACGTCTGACCTTTCCTTTCCGCTGTGGTTCCGCCCGAGTTCTCTCTCTCGACCCGGTCGTGTTTTCCTCTTGTCTCTTTCAATCAAAGTGAGTCTCGACGTCCTGTCTCGGCCTGACGCGTCCCCCCTAGCGATTGACCAATTAATCAGACAATTATTGAAGATTTTCGGGTGATCGGCACCGCCTCATCGACGCGGCCGTGCGCATGATTAAACATCAGAAGTGCTCACGCTCCTCGTTTGACCGGCCGTGCAGATGAGAAACGACTGAAGCTTCTCTTGAGTGGATGTTTAGAGTGGGAGAGTCTGGAATGTTTGAGACGGTGTGTGACATGGGAACGCTGTACTGAGAGTTGGGCAGAAGTGGGAATTGATTTTTATCCAACCTGCACACGTGTTGTTGCCGTAACTCTTCCTCTCTACAGGTTTTTCTTCTGTCTTTTCCACAAGTGGGTAGTTGGTAGTGTAACGGTTAGAGAGTTGGCCGCATCATCAGAGGGTTCAAGTTCCGGACCGGTAAAGGTACCACTGAGGGCAGGTTCCAAAACTTGAACACACTGCCACCCCAATTTTTGCTGGAACTGCAACTCGCCCACGCGTCACGTTAATTTCTGGCGACGCGTTCAGAGGACGCGCCAAAAGAACGCTGGGAACGTGCGGCAGCCGTGATGCGTCTGAGCGTTAAGCATATCCCGCCCCTCACTCTTGGTACTGCTGGTGGTCACGCCGCCTCTTGCTCAGGTTTAGATAAGGACAGATCAGATCCTCAAGGCTGTGGAGGTGGTGGTGGGGGATTGTGGGTAATGGGTGCATTGCCCGGAGCACAGGGCTGAACTCTGGCCGTGTGTTTCAAGAGAAGCAGTAGAGCTCTTAGTGTCAGCCCTGGACACAGCTACTGTCACTCACACACACACACACACACCACTGTCCTGCTCATTAGGGCCAGGCAAATGAATCGAAAATTAAACATTCATGACGTGTGATGAGACTCTCACGTGTCCAGTCTGCTGCTACTCCTGTGTGTTTCCTTCAGTTATTTCACACACACTTACTGATCTGCTGAACGCTGTTTCTTCACTTTATACCAGACGTTTCGGCTTCCAGCAGCGGGGAAAACACACACGCACATTTCCTGCTCACGCCGCACCATACACACCTCACATCCTTAAACGGCACATACACCTCACATTTACACACTGCACCATAAAAACACAACTCGTTCACGCCACTTACACACCACATCACACTGCTAAACAGACCACACACACATGTAAATCTTTGTGAGGTCCAGGAGTGATAAACGTCACACACGGGATGAGTGTGTGAGACTGACGTGCTCTGATCCCAGTGTTTAGTTTTAAGTGAAAGGACATGATATTCTCGTTATTAATCCAGAATATTCTTAATAGGGTTACACGATATGGGAATTATTAGCCGATGGCGGTGCCCTGCGGTGTGCCCGGGGCTGGTCCCCGCCTTGCGCCCCAAAGCTGCCGAGATAGGCTCCGGTCCCTCCGCGACCCCGGTTGGGATTACAGCGGTTCGGAAATGAATGAATGAATGGCCGATGGCGATATGTGCTATTTTCAAGCTTATTTTGCTCACCATAGTTCTACTGCGCGCTCAGAATTTAGCAGACGCTCTTATCCAGCCCCTCTACTGTCTCCTTAACTAGGGGTTAAGGGAAGGGTTGCACGATATGGGAATTATTGGCCGATGACGATATAACAAAAATAACAACCTAGTTCTGACATTTCTGACACAGCGCCAAGTCAAGCGAGCGTGAAAGCAGGGTGGAGCAGCATTTCCAGCGTAGTGCACAACATTTTAAGAAAAAGTCACTTCCCGCCTATGTAGTGTACCGTCAAATAGGGTGTGTGTGACTCTCCATGTGCACTACCTAGTGCGTATAGAGCCGTTAAGCTACAACCCCGACTATTTCCTGAGATGCATACTACCACATAGAAAAGTATGATAAGAGCACCTTACCTACCATACTATTTAGTGCAGTAGTAGACGGCTCGGGACACAGCCCATGTGTGAGCTCACATTCACTAAGTGACGCAAACACATGGGAAAACACTAAACAAATAGCAATTATTATCCGATTCTGATGATTCTGATATCATTGTGCATCGCTTCAATCCTTAATATTAATGAGTTGGTATTGAGGTGTTCTCGGTGGTCTGTGAGAAGTGTGCACTAAGAGGTTTAAGAGTCTGTACTTGGGTAACGGTGCTGGTTTTACTGTGCTACTTCTGATCTACAGACTACTGTACGTCCTGCAGCTTCTAGTGCCTCACCTTCTCAGGTAAATTCCTCCTTCAGCTCTGGCACAGAGATTTGTGAAAGGAAGTTGAGAGGAATTAGAGGAGTGGAGTCAGAGTGAAGTGGGTGAGAAGTGTGCGTTTGAGGGAATATTAAGATCCTCTGCAGTGTGTTCATTAAGTCATGATCTCATACAAGAACTAAAACCCAGTCCTGCGTGGAACAGACCTTAAATCCTCCACTTTCTCTTATGGAGTTCTGAAAGTGGAATTCTGCTGTAAATTGTCTTTAAACGTTCCACGCGAGCGCTGCTGTGTAGCGTCTGTGCGCAGCAGCGCAGAATCTGTTTAATTTCTCTTAGCGAGTCACTAAAGTCAATACTCAGCTGCTCTGAACAACCCTGCCTCGTTTAAAAGCATGAAATATTAATGTGGCACTTCTCCGTAATGGATTGCATTATGGACACGCCTGCTCTTGTTTAATATCAGCAGATCGTTCATCACATCGGAAAAAGCCACATGAAATCTGGCGGCGGGATCTGGGAGATACGATATGATGCGTATCAGGATTCAGGATGAATTTACATGCTATATTTTAATCATTTAGTATCGTTCCAGCAATTTAGTTCAGTGTTGTTATTTGGGATCGTTATTAAGACAAATTTTACGGCAACACAACGTGTGTTTTTACTCAGGAAAGTAGTTACGGCACTAAAATGCTTTGTTCCTTGAGTTTTTTGTAGAAAAACGTTTATCTTTGCGTTAAAGTGAGCAGGTGGTGCGTGTTGAGGCTCATACGGTGAAGTGACTTTGTGAGTGAAATGTTTACATTTACAGCATTTAGCAGACGCTCTTATCCAGAGCAACTTACATTTCCTAATTTCAGGGACAGTTCCCCCGAGAGCAACTTAGGGTTAAGGGTCTTGCTCAGGGACCCAGTGTTAGTAACGCCAGAGGTCGGATTTGAACTCACAACCTCTTGGTCTAAAGGTGAGTATCCCACCAGTAGGCCACCAACATCCTCTGTGCTGCTGTGTTTGTGTCAGTAAAACATGAGAACTGAAAGAAGAAGTGTCTGGACTAGGGATTTTAACGGTACTACTACTCTCACTGGTACTGCTTTTCGGTCTGGTATTTAAACAGTATTATTATTGGTACTTTTTGAAGTAAAAATCAAATGAACACCATCATTAACGTTGCTGTATTGAACAAATCACTTTTATTCTTCAGGAAAGCGTGGACACAGTAAGCTGACAAATCCTCCTCTCACATGGGAGTTACAATATTACTGACGTGATTATAATCATATAAACACACACGCGATAACTTTGATTAGAGCGTCTGAACGTCGATTCTGATTAATTTAGTCTGTCACATGTTTCCTGTAGTAGCTTTAAACTTACAATGATGCATCATCTTTGATTAATAATAATTGTAGTAAAACATTCAGTTTATTGTGAGATTGATTTGAGGTGACATCGCCCAGCCCTGACGTCTGTATTAGCCCGGGTGTGCGTGCCAGCTACATGTAGACGCCGTGCCAGGCCTTCTGACAGGATTGTAATCTGCAAGTCTTGAATGGAGTTGGTAGGGGCTTTGTGCCGAGCGGAGTTACAGCAGTCGTGGCTCTTTTCTGCTCGCGCCGCGGGTCTCCGGCTCGCCACAATGAAATGCTAATAAGGCGCTCTCATTATTCGATGAGCTGCTATGAAATGAGTAAGACACGGACGTGGAGGGAGGGAGTGTGTAGGTGCTGACAGAAGCCCAAACCCTCCCCCCGCTGCTCTCCTCCCACCAGGCCTCCCGCTAAATTGGCCGTACCCTGATTAACGTCCTTTCAACTTCCCCGAGTTTCCACAGCGACCGTCATTAAAATTGACACCCGGCTCGCATTCAACGAGAGCGGCGAGATGGACGGACGGAAGGAAAAATGTTCGGAAAGAGAGAACCTCTGGTGCGAGTCCACAACTCCGGACTGTACGCGCTTTGGACAGACGGGGATTGGTGTTGAACTGGCAGAAGTGCCATCTGATTGGCTACCATGAGTATGACGCACACAGACGGTAGCAGTGTGAACATCTACTGGTCTCACGATTCAAGTCGATTATGATTCGATACGTCAGGTCAGAGACATCTCAATGTTTCATCACGTATCACAATGCATCCCATCAAATTTTCTACTTTACATCACATTGCACGCAGGTTGGGCATGACTCGGGCAGCCATAATTCGTTTTTCTATTACTCGAAAGATGGCCAACCATCTGGAAATGTTTTGAAAAATAAATAAAATGAAATTATTTTAAAAAAGGGATTTCAGGAGTGATACTGACAAACCACCGGTTGAAAACCCTGATACAATCGATTATGGTCTGCCACTGCTAGATGGAGTCGGAGGAGGCGAGAAACAGCTTGGGTGTAGCTACCTTTTCTCTGTGGCTTTTTTGGGGGGCAGTCGGTAGTGTAACAGTAGGGGAGCCGGCCCTGGGTTCGGAAGGTTGCCGATTCAAGTTCCGGACCGGTAAAGGTACCACTGATGTACTCGTAAGCAAGGTACTGTCTCCAAGCACCACGAAAAGCTGCCCACTGCTCCTTCACGGATGGGTCACATTTAGTTGTAGTGCACTGTGTGCCGTGCTGTGTTCACAACGACAAATAATCACTCACTTAAGTCCACTTGAAACTGTAGTGTAGCTAACTACTACATAATAACAGTAGCTTGTAGGGTTGCAACTATAACAACTAGGGGTGCACGATTAAAAAAACCTCGCGATTCGATTTCGATTCTTGATTTAACAATTCGATTAATCAACAATTCACAATTCAGTACGTAGATGAATTTGTTTCCCGATTGAGCTGATTCCAGTTTTGAATTACGTTTCCCATTTGACTGTGGCAGTGTAGTTTAGGGTTAGGGGTATGAATTAATTTTTTGGAAAGCATGAATCATTTTTAAAGAGAAAAAATCTAGGATTTGGGTTTTTTTTTGCACACCCCTCATATTAACTACTATTAAAACTGCAGCTTGGTCGTAGTTTTACCCACACTGCATACACATATATCCAGCGTTTGTTTTGTTTGCTCGCTCAGCCGTCTCACTCGCTCGCTCGTCTGCGTTTTCGACGCCGCATCGTAAGCGCCGAGGCCGACGTTGGCGTCCGCAGCCATCCGTGTCCTCATGCAAATGTTTCTCTTCCTCCCCTCGTATGTCAGATGCTAATTAGCAAGTATCTAATTAGTGTTAGAAGATTAATCACTCTTGGGAGAGGCGGCGTTTGGGGGGATGGGGTTGTGTCTGGGTGTCGAGGCGGTGCGATGCGACAGAGACGCTAGCGGTGACGCTTCACAACACTCCACTAGCAAGAGGAAGGGATTAAGGTCCGCCGTCTGCTAGCGTCTGCTAACTGTTTGCTGTCTGTGACTAATGGGAGGTTAAAGGTTGCTGCAAACAGACCGACTCGCCTGCCGCTGTGGCGCTCCGGTGATGAGGGTCCTTGTGCCGGGTCGTCTTCTTTTTTTTTTCTTGCTGGAAACCTTCTCCTGAGCTGGAGAAAGATGTGACGAGCTATTGCCGCTCACTGCCGGCTTGGCGCTGGCTGAAACAGTGCAGGTTGCAAAACGCAGCCAAAGCTCTTCATACAAACTTACAATTATTTATAAAGCACATGATGAAGTGCAGCACAGTTCAACCCGGTAAAACAGAACAGATGAGGAGAAGCATAGGAACGATAAGCAGGAAGGTTTTTTTCCCACGTACAATACATGCGTCATCAAATATCAGCTGAAAATGTCGGGCAAATCTAAGCATCCGTATGATGCTCACTCCCTAACTGTTACACCACCAGCCTCCCCTTTATCTGAAGCTGCCTTGTGTGCGGTGACCCATCTCTCCTGGCATCACGGCTTCTCGGTGCTGGTTCGGAGCTGATGTAAAAATGCGCCACCGGTTCCAGGGCCGGGCACCAGTGCGTGTTCATTTCCCCACCACTAGGGGGCTTGATTAATCAGTTTGGGCCGAGCTGGTTGTGCATCAGCACCCCGGCGTGGCACACGGTGTTGCTGTAGCGATGGTGATCGATGGTTTTGGAGGGTTTTTGTTTAAAGCAGTATCTGATTTAAGGCCCCGGACTGGCGGGATGTTTTACCGTCGTTTAAAGGTATTGATCTGTGTACACACGCGAGTGATAGCTGACAGCCTTTGGACTGATCCTGTTTAAATCCACACAGCCGGGTACCGATCTCGCATAAAGTAGAGCGTTGGACACAGAACACAGAGCTATAAAAACGAGCATAAGTAAACCCGCCGCCCCCGATAGCCTTTGTTCTTTCTCAAATAAAGAGACTATTTGATCAGCATCGTTTCTCTTTCCCTCTTCTAATAGAATTGCATTTATTTCTCCGTTTCCCCTGTTGAAAATAAAGTTCTCTTTTTAACGGGTGATTATTCAGCCAAGCGCGGCGTGATACGTTTACTTCCAGGGGAGAGATGTCTACTTAGGCAGCAGTACCGCGTGGGTAGAGAACTCGTTTCCTAACGTTAGCGTCGCAGTACTGCTTTAATGACTGGTGGAGCACTGATAATAACATGTATCTGTAATCAGCGTTGCAGAGGGAAAAAGCCTGCATTACATTACATTTCCCTCTTTACACGCTCGCTGCTTTTCCCATGTCGCAGTTGGTCAGCGTCGGCCAACAGACTGCTCTGAGACTGCTAATGAACTGTGGCATGTCTTAAATCACTATTTTTCCTGGTTTTTAGGCCGTTCCAGCACACTGGCCGTTTTTTAAAGACTGGAGAAAGTTGTAATTATACGGGCACATAATGATGGCACTGATTCCTTTCCTCGAGACTTTTGCCACCGGTGACTTGGAAGTAATTGAGTGTGTGTGTGTGTGTGTGTGTGTGTGGACGGTGGGGTGTTTAGCTGGCGGCGGTAGTGCTGTAGCGTCTTTACGGATAGCCCTCGGCTGTGTGCTATGGCAGCGTATGGGGAGCGTCTGCTCCAAGTTTGGCCTTAATTGGAGGAATGCAAAGCGAGCTGTAATTGCTCGGGGAAAGTCAAATTAAAAAAAAGAAAGAACGAGAAGCCGGGGCGGAGCGAGACGGAAGCCTGAGTGTGAATTTTAGAGTTTGGTCCCTGCAGTGTGGCATTTCCGTTGAATTTCTTGTGAAGTTTAATGCTAACACTTAGAGCTGGGTGATATGAACAAAATCTTATTACGCAGTTTTTTGTCATGTTGATGGATTTTGATAATTATCACATTATATTGTCATATTATATTCAGGTTTTTGTATTCTTATACAAACAAATATTAAAGAAATAAGATTTATTTTCAACAACTATATATACACAAATTTACCTTCAATTTTGAAGTTATTGATTTTCAAGTACAACTAACACTGTGTTCATTTCTTCAGTTGCCCACACGACAACAGAGTTGCTTTGGGACATTTACATAGTCGCCTCGCTTACTCCACCTACATCTCCTGATGTCACCGCCTCTTAGTTCCAGATTTGGTGCCGATTCCGAGACGATTTTTGCAAAGCGATTCATAACTGCTTGGAGAAAATAAAACTTAAAGAAAGCTGTGGATGACACGCTGAGGGCAGAACGAGCCGGAGTCTGAGGTTAGTCCACACAAAGTGGTGCTCTGATTGGCTGACCACAGAGAGCTGACCAACCACGGTGCAGCTGATTAGCATCTGGCGGTTGAAGCAGATGAGTGACAGCTAGCGGCAGACTCCAGAGTGGTGATTAGCCGGTTCACGGGGTGCGAGGGCACAAAAGTGGCTTCTCAGGAAACCGGAGCCTTTGCAGTGTTCCCACTACTGTGTGCCAGTGCTGGACGAGATGTAGGATAGGTCTGGGCAAATAATCGGAACCAACATTCAGAACCTTGATTCCGTAATCTCGTCAGTGACGATTATTTTCAACATTTTATTTTAAAAAATCTTTCTTAATACTCCCAGTGTGTGTTCATATACTTTTTCCCTGTGACCCTGTGATCGGAGGGTTGCCAGTTCAAGGTACCACTGAGGTACTCATGAGCGAGGTACCGTCCCCAAGCACTGCTGCCCGGGTGCTGCATGTCAGCTGCCCACTGCTCCTTCACGGACGGGTGAAATGCAGCGCTCACGTTTCATTGTGGTGCACCGTGTGTGCGGTGTGTTCACAATGACAAATAATCACTCGCGTTAGTGTAACGGTGTGTAAGATGACTTCCAGGTGCCGGTGCCGAGTGTGAATGCTGCGTGAGTGAAGTGGAACCATCTCTGCCGTTTGGGGGAAGGAAGGAGGGCCGTGTTGGAACATGAGTCAGTCAGCGCATCACGTAAGCGCAGAGGCGTGACGAGTCGGGATTCCCGCTGTCTCTACTGCACTCCACCAATTCCGCTGAGAATTCCCACTCCGGCTCCACGCTCCCACAACACCCAGCACCGCTGGCTGCACACATTATTTTTTAAATGTCTGACAGTTTGTTTGGATTTTTCAGAAACACAGTCATGCGATCATACGGTTAGGGTTAACCTGCCAAATGATTCTTCAGCTGAGTCTTAGTTTCTCCTCCTCAGAGGTGGAAAACAGTAAAGAAGTAATAAATATTTAAAGTCTCGCTTTACGTTTCCCACAATTTACTTTCTCGTAAATATTTATCCTGTGAATCTTGAAGAATTCAGTCCTTAGGTATTGGGTTTTATACTGTATATAAGCTGTGCTTGAGTTAAAAAATACATTTCATTGCACTTTTTAGCAGAAAGCATTTTAGAATTTATCTCTGTAGGATTCTATAATCTGCACCAACGCTGAGTTTAGTGCTTGTATGCACTGCAGGTCAGGTCATATTGCATTGTGCACTAAATTTCACAACTAGAGTGACTTCTGACCTGTTCCTCATCCTGAACTGTCCACCAACACCATGAGGAGAGGGATTTCACCATTTTTTGTAATCGAAGTATTCGAGTTATTCGAATAATCGTTTCAGCTCTAGTCATGTTATCTTCAGAACCTCACCTCCATCATCAGTCACTTTGCCAGTCAAACTCGGTGAAGGCCCTGATGAAGGAAATGACACGTGGGTTCATATATGACGTCTTCCGCTTGACAGATCTTCCAGTTTTTCGGCTTGTCTGTTGCTTAGCACTGCACTTGCTGGAGTCAGGATTAATCCTGACAAGCAACGTAACAGAAATGAAAATGGAAATTTGATCTCAAGGTGTATATAAAGATCAAACTTTTATTTGACAGGGCAAACTTGGTATTTCAAGATTCAGATTAACTTAAAAACATATGAACTTTACGCTTATCAAAGTGCCCCTCCACATATAAAATCATCAGCATCAAGCTGGTTGGAGATCTTAAAAAGGCCTGTTCTTGTGTTGCCCTACATTAGAAAAATGTCCACAGTGTATGTATTTTCTCCGATTGAAGGAGACCAATATCTGCATTTAATGGACATAAATGGTGTAAATCTCTTAAAAATGTTTTCATCTTTCAGTCATATTCTTTCCCCACTACGAAATGTATTTTTTTTCTCCCTCATTTTGAATCTTTTCATGTCATAAGGCCCTACTAATTTTGACATGTTAACCTAACTGCTTTTTAAATGCTTAAAGAGAAAACTCTTGTACTAATATATATTTTTTAATGTCATCTACATGCCCGTTTTGTCATTTGACTGAGTCAGTGCTACTAGAAAAGATAAAGTAAAAGTGAAAAAAGCCATATCAAGTAAGAGATATAATAATATGGATTGTGAGCAATACCTCTGAACAAACTCCAGTGTTGTGGCCACTTCAACCTGATATTCAATATTAAATACATAGAAACTGGCAAACAAGACTGCAAAAGCAGTTGTGAAATCAGGCGTAGGAGGCGAGTTTGCGATTACAACACAGCCCTCAATGGACAGCATCCATTTGTTTGCAGACCACACAGTGTCTCCTGCAGTAATCAAACATAAAACAAGTCAATTCTGATGTAGTCATCTCTGCAGAACCTCTTCACTTATGTCCAGTGTGGAACTGAAAAGGGATTCCCTGAGCTAACGTTAAAATGGTACCTTATTTCTGTCATGATGCGGTTGTGATGGGAGGAGGGAAGGGGATGAGGACACTGTTGCAGGCTGAATGACACAGAAGGGTTTACTGAGGGCTGACAAAATACACAAGGGGAAAAACCAAAGTCCAACTCACAAAACTCAAAAACAAAGTAACAACTGAAAGGTGAGGCCCGTGCTCCCAGTTGTAGCCGTAGGGTGAATGGAGGCGAACCTCCCCGAGTCAACAGGAACAAGCGATGTCCTCACGCTCGCAGACTCGGGAGGTCAACAGACAGTGGTCTAGCCAGCCGGGGAAAGCACACTGGGAGTCACGAGCCTGGGGAGAAAACACAGCAGACGGGAGTGAGAGGGAGGAGACGCAACAGGGAATCCAAAATGGAGACTTAAACCAAATGGAGAGGGGTCCAATGTCCATATGAGGTGCAAACAGGGAGGGTCCAGGATCTGATGGTAGGGAAGAGCAGGAAGGGTCCCAGAAGTCCACCGGAAGGGATGGCTGAACAATCACGACACAACAAACACAACCACATATATTATGAGGGAGACAGACTCAGAGACACTGGGGTTAAACTGGCTTAAATAAGACCACAGAACTCAACAAACGAGTGCTCTCACCAATCCCAAACTCAGGGCCGAACGAGACACAGCTGAACTCAATAATAAGCGCGGGGGTGTTCTATACAGATCCTAACCTACTAGGTGGGGAACACGCAGTGCAGACAACATACCAGGAAGTAGGGTGCGTTTTAAACAGGTAGTGAACTACTCGGGAGGGCACACGAAGTGTGGACTCAAAACCACGAAGTGAGGAGCAAGCTAACACAGAGCTAAGGCTAACCCGAGGAGACATGAGGAGCAAACACACACCACAGACACACCACCCCAAGTGAACCCAGCAAACAAAGAACACACAGGCACAAAACCGGGTTCACGTTGGCACGGTCCCGTCTGGATTGGCCGGGACGGTGACAATTTCACAAAGATTCCACAAGAATGATGTGACTGTATTTGCTTTGTCAACTTAATTGTATTTATCTTTAAGGCAATACTTTGATTAAAAGCTCATTTTACCTAGCACAATTAGCATTGGCGTACTGGGAAGGGAGAACTGGGCCTCAACATCAGCAGGGGTTGCAGTCACCTGTGAGTATTACAATTTACATTAACAAAATGCATACAGAAAAACTCCCAGCATTTAGTCTGTACCTTATAGTTTCTACTACAGATTTACAGTCAATAGGTTTATTTGCAGGTAAAGTGCATGCAACTAGCAATACATGTGAAGCATGAAAGCATGTTAAAGCACAGTCACAAATGTGTATATACAAACCATTTGATGGCACAGAAGAGAGCATGTCTTACAGAAATGACACTAACCCAATAAAATGGTAGCTTGCTGTGCTGACAATGGCAGTAGCAGAGGTGCAGGGAGATCTTATTTTATGTTTTATGTGAGGAGAAGGATGAACGTACGTGAAAATACTTGGTACAGTTAGTGTAAGGGCAAGACACTTTTATCACATCTTTAATATGCAACTTAAGATGCTCACATAAGGTGGAAATACGTACTGACACAAAGCTACATCCCTCAGTTTTGCATGTTTGAGGCCCTGGTTTAACCGTGTGAAATCTATACGTGTGCTTCTGAAGTGCACCAACTGTAGTAAATGCAGCAGGGCATTCTGCATGTCCACATGAAATCTAATGTTTGCGAGATTTCTGTGAATTTTAACATGCCAAATAAATGCAGAGTTTGATGCTGTATTGAACTTACAGACTTTACATGTATAAGACATTTCTCTATCATCTGAGAGCCATTCCTTAAGCTGTAAGGAGTTAATTCACAGTTTAGCTAAACGGCCTGGCGGCAAGTTTTAAAGTTGGAATTAGTCAGTGAATGGAAAACATTTCGTTTTTCACTTTCAGGAAATTATTTTGCGTTCTGTGCTGCTCCAGATCAACTGTGCCTTTCCACTCGTCGAACAGTGTGCAAGACGAGGCTGTAAAAACACTTTCCCAGCATTAGCCTTACACTTTTCTCGATATCAGGTTGTCCACTCCCGTAAATTACCGTCGTGCCAAACCTGTAAATCCGTTTGATCTATGGCATTAGATAGATTCCTGGTCAAAGGAATTCCAAAAACGCACCGTATAGTTACTAACAGTACTAACTGTCGCAGTGTACAACCTTGAATTTAACCACCACAGAGGGTGCTCCTAAGCTTCCGGGGTATGGGTCAATACGAAGATTTTTATTTTATGATGTTGTTAAAAAAAAAAATAATAATAATAATAATAAAGAAATATAACTGCAAGCAGTGATTACGGGGGCCATGCAGTTTGCAGCTTTATCAGTTTTTGATGAATCGAAGTGGACAGATGTTGAAAAATGACACGTTTCATCCTTTTATCTAGGGTGCTACGGTTCAAAACTTATTTGGCAAAACGCAAAATAGCTTATTATAGCACCACCAACTGGCATAGTGGTGCTTTTTCTTTTTTGCCTGAGTAGTAGGAGGGGTACCAGACCTACCTGCCAAATTTCAAAGCTGTAGCCCACCCAGAGCCGGATTTCTATGACACTCGGTGTGTGGTGTTGCAGTCCTATGCCAAGCCCACCACATTTATTTGCATATTACAGCCAAATGAAGACCTAAATTAAAAATGTGCTCAATAATAATTAATGAAGAGTGGGATTCAAATGATACCAGTTGCATGCAGATTGGACAAAAATCCAGGGACTAGTTCGAAAAAGATGGGTTTTCATTTTATGCAAATTAGCGAAAAATCAAATATGGCAGAAATAGATGCGAGGGTCTAAAAGATTCGTCTTGACCCAGGGAATAAGATGATATAAGATTTTTGAGAATCGGAGCTACGGTTCAAAAGTTATTAGGCAAAATGCAATTTTTTTTGGAAAAACGCAAAATAGTTTATTTTGGTGCAATTTTTTTTTGCCTGAGTAGTGGGTGGGCTACCGGACCTACCTGCCAAATTTCAGAGCTGTAGGTCTTACAGTTTTTTCTCCACAACGTGTTTTAAGGCAGAAAAAAAAATCAGCACGATTCCAATAGGGTTCCACTGCATGGCCCCCTAATAATAATAAATAATAATAATTAAAACGTACACGAACTCTGGACTGAAAGAGCTGAAAAGCTGAGTGACATGAGTTTTTCTGTTAACTAACTGCTGCCGAAATGCAAGAAAATTAGTTTGGACTCGCGTTCGTAAATAAGCCAGCTATTCCTGTACTGATCGGCGGTGTCGTAAACATGCATATGTGGATGCATGGAGCTCAGATCAGGAATCCACAAACTACTGTATCTCCGAAACACCTACCTGTTCAGTACGTAGTTGTAAGGAATATGGGTTGTTAATGTTGGGCTCGCTACATAGTGAGAGACGTTACATGCGCACCAGTGTGAGCCAGTGTTTACTGAAGGAAGGGAGTTGTAGTTCAGTTCTACATTCACAAATAAAACACCTTATTGCTGTTTATCGCTGTGATTTTTTTTGTTGTATGTAATCAAATTAGTATGTGTGTAATATCAAAGTGTCCTAAAACAACAAGAGTAGGGTTAATTTACTCGAGGCTGTTTGGATTTGCCACTAAACTAAATTGTAGTAGCATTTATCAACAGCGCAATGTTAGTTACTGTAGTGTTGATACAGTGTTAGTTGTACAATGATACAGTAAATTAGTTTATTTTCTACAGTACAGTAATTGGCTACTGTGATTTTCTACAATGCGTTGTTAGGTACTGTGATTTTTGACTGTAAATTGATAGTTACAGTAATTTCTACGGTACCTTGTGATGTTACTGTGATTTTCTACAATATATATTTGTTTGCTGTGACTTTCCACATTAGCAATATGATTAATGCAATTTCTACAGTAAATACTTGATTGCTGTAAAATTTTAAATTATAAACAGTATTCTACTGCTAATTAGAATAGAGTAATTTACTGTGCACAAATACAGCAAATAACTGTGAATTTCACAGTTTTTTGTTACAGTGT
Source organism: Distichodus sexfasciatus (assembly GCA_032718565.1). Taxonomy (NCBI): domain Eukaryota; kingdom Metazoa; phylum Chordata; class Actinopteri; order Characiformes; family Distichodontidae; genus Distichodus; species Distichodus sexfasciatus. Next base: position 790,116 of record JAVGVS010000108.1, read on the forward strand.
GGTGTGCAAAAATGGGGAATCTGTGTCACTACCCGGGGAGCTGTTTATGGGGACGGTACCTTGCTCACGAGTACCTCAGTGGCACCTTTTCCGGTCCGGGACTTGAACCAGCGACCCTCCAAACACGGGGTCAACTCCCTGACCATTTGGCTTTGTAAGATACCTTCCGATGCTGTGTCTTTTAACCTCATAATGTGAGAATCGTCACTCTCTGCGTTAGGGCAGGAGCTCTGCTGTAGGACGAAAGGGCAGCTGGCGGTGGGGGGCTTTTGGGTGTTGGGAAGGGGGACAGGAAGACCCCCGTGTGAGAGGAGATGGGCAGCAGCAGGCACTCTCTGGCCATTTGTAACCATGTGTGGCAGGACTAGAGTGTGGCAGCTTGGAGCTTCACAGGAGCGCTGGGCACTGCCACCTCTGCCAGCCTTCCCCGCACACACACCAGCTCACTCTGGATCCGGTTCAGCCGCAACACCGCCATGATGCTGACCGCTCAGATGGACCTGGCAACGCTGGTACGCTCCAGCTAGTGTATTTATAGTAGCGTCAGGCAGTAAAACATATACATCTTTTTCATTGGTTTAGTCAAAATCTCTGCTGTTTTTGTTCTCGTCATGAACGTTCCTCACCATGTCTTGACCTTGGCTACTCCCTTCACCAACGTTGCCATAGTAGTACAGGAACTGTGGCATAGCTAAGTAGCACTGCAGTGGCACCAGGTTTGGAGCAGAGTTGGGCACTTGGTAGTGTAGCGCTTAGGGAGTTTTCCTCTTGATCGCAGGGTCGTCGGTTCGACGGGTAAAGGTACCACTCAGGTACTCATTAGCAAGGTGCCATCCACAAGCACTGCTCTTCGGACATTGCCCATGTCGGCTGCCCACTGCTCCTTCATGGAAAGGTAAAATGTAGAGCTCACATTTCATTGTGGTGCGCTGTGTGTGGAGTAAGGCTCAGTGATATCACACCACCGCTTGTTTGAGTTTGAGTGTTCAGCTGCAGGCTGAGCAGGTGGAAGTCTCTCCAGTCACTCCTCTTGCACCCGCGGCTCTGCTCCGGCATTCCCACTTCTCCTCCCTGACGCTCCGCTGCGCTCTGATGGCTGTCGGTTTGTTCTCCGCTCCGGAGCCAACACTCCGCTTTATGTTCATCCTCCGCACCATTACACTGCAGCAGCTCATATCTGCTCAGATGGAAACCTGTTGTACAGTCTACAGTAAACTAGCCACGTTCAGAAGTAAAAACGTTACGTAATAGAGCTGGGTTCAAAAAATAGATTCACAGATCAATATCGATTCTCGTTCGAAAAATACGATATCGATTCAAAAATTCCCGGATCGATCTTTTCCAGCGGCTACGCGCAAGGAGAGCTATAAAAACATGAGACCGGCGAAACCCAAACCAAATAGAGCCATGGCTGAAGCTGCTCTGCTCAAATCACCGTCTGGCCTAAAGGCCGATGTCTGGCAACACTTTAATAACTTTAAAACAAGTTATTTTACAACCAAGCAAAACTAGTATTGACGCAAAGAAATCTCTAAATAAATCGATATCGAATCGAGAATTGAATCGGATCATGACCGGGGGAGAAGAGTGGAGAATTTCTCTCTGTTAAACTGTCACCAGAAAACGTTCATCCCGAATGTCACTGGTATTAATTTTAGTAATCAAGTTTTATCATGATTAATTTATCAGATTATTTAACTACAAAATTGCCAGACAAAATTAATCAAACAACTTGTATTTGTAGGTTTTTGGTCACTCGAAAGATCTAAATCTCCCTGTGATCTGAAGGTTGATGGTTCCAATCCCAGATTGGTAAAGGTACTGCTGAGCTGCCCACAGTTTCTTCACGGATGGGTCAAATGCAGAGCTCACATGTGGTTTAACCGTGACAAATAATCACTCACTTTCACTTTCACAAATGAATGAGCAGTTTTAGGAGGCAATAAGCTGTAAAAAGGTACTTTTGACTGCCAGTCTGCTTTAATCGCACTACTGTGTTGGTGTTTTTCTGGGAAGCTGCTGTGTCTCTTGTCCTGGCACAGAAAGAGGGAGAATGGATAGATCACCTCCAGACACAAACCGAAATTGAATGCTGACTGCCAAGACAAGACCAGAAGGTGGTGTGTGTGTGTGTGTGTGTGTGTGTGTGTGTGTGTGTGTGTGTAAAAGTCAACGTCCTTCCAAACGGCTCTGGTCTTGTGTGTGAAGCGATAGCGGTTTTCTGCAGGATGCTGGGGTGAGAGGACGTGTGAAATTAGCCGTTCTGCTCCAAACTGGGCACTGTGAAGCCCTCAGATGCCCTTACAGAGTGGCTCAGAGCGACGGTGAGATTAAAACTAATTACGATTATATTCATTCGTTCATCCAGCCTGACTTCATCATGTTCGGCTTGCTGCACCACACTTATCTCCCTCAGACCGTCCAGATCCTAGGGGCTGTTGGTAGTGTAACAGGTAGGGATTGGCATCGTGATCAGAAGGTTTCCCGTTATATCCCCGGACCAGTAAATATACCACTGAGGTACAACTGATGTGCGGCACCCGGGGAGCAGTACCTTTGTGGTACCTTTACTAGTCCAGGATTTGAACTGGTGACCCTCCACTTCGTTTATTTATCTTTATTCTATTCCTCTATCTCCTTATTTTAAGTTTATATATTGTATCTTTTTTTTTGGTTATATATATATTTTTTTAATTCTTTGCCTAAACTGCACAGTCAAAAGAGCGGATCAGGATGCATTTCACTGCATGTTGTACCTGTATAATTTGCATGTGACAAATAAAGAATCTTGAATCTTGAATCTCCAACACTCACAGGGCCAACTTCTAAACCGTAGTGCCACCGACTGCCACCGTGCATTTATTCTGTGCATTAGATGATGAATATTTTGGTAGTTAAAGTGCACAACTTCACTGACGGAAACTAAGCTACACATCTTAACAAGCGTTATCAAAGAAAATATGCAGCTGTTCATTTAGTCTAGCTTCATAACTGAACAAGTGGATAACACACCTCTGATGTACATCCTTCAAGGTAAGGTCTGGAATAAACATGGCATGATGCCACTTTGTTATGTCCGATACGATGCCTGTTTTGTAAATTTGGATATCTGCCGATACGATACAAATCCAAAAACGGTCTGAGTCTTTTTAAAACAGAAAATAATGCTTATCTGAATGCTTATCTTATCTGAAATATCTGAATGCATGACTGAGACTTTTCTGTTCTGCTTAAGGAAATACTGGACTTAAATACTGTTGATCTACTAGAACACTGTGATAATTACACACCCACATGTATATGCTAAATTATTCATTCATTCATTCATTATCTGGGACCTGCGGGCGCAAGACGGAGACCAACCCTGGGCAGGCGCCAACACACCGCAGGGCACACACACTCACACTATCACACTCTCACTCACACCTTACGGGGCCAATTTGGAGTGGCCAGATAACCTGTATTGCATGGTTTTGGACTGTGAGAGGAAACGGGAGCGCCCGGAGGAAACCCGCGCGAACATAGCAGGACCTTCTTGCTGTGAGGCGGCAGCACTAACCGCTGCGCCACTGTGCCGCCCTAAATTATGTGAAATTATTTATTATTAAATAACATCGCAATATGATTCCTTTAAACACAGTTGTGTAATTTAGTGATGGTCCCCAATGCTGCGGCGGTAAAACCATCAGGAACACAGAGATTGTGAGTGAGAGCTGGTACTCATCGTATACCTGTGAGGTGCTGCCCCTGGCGTTCATGTCCGTATTGCACCTTGTGGACACGTGTATTTTTTGACAACGTGCACAACCGATGCACCAAACAAACGCAGGATATGCAGCTATATTCTAGGCCTAAGAGCGTCTACTAGAGCGTCTAGTGATGTTTACCGAGAGTAGAGTGGATATCATGGACGATTAGACATCTTTAACAGGCCCTGAGCCCCAGTGCTGCGTTCGGCCTCGGAAGCTCCTTTGTGTCCGCTGCGTAATTAGCGCCGCTCCACACTCTTGTTGGTGCAGGAAACATGTGAAAGGTTTAAATTGAAAAATATGGAATCCATTAACCCTGCCGACCAGGGCGGCTCTCACACATCTCGTTAGAGACAAGGGGAATTGAGCAACACAGCAAAATCTATTATTGTTTTAATAAGCAGACAATTTGTTAATTTGTGTGGGTCTTAAGTGCAAAGGCAATTTCACATCAGTATCATCTTAATGGGGTGAGCGCGCAGCCGGCAGCGACGAGGGCTTTAGGAAGCGTTCGATAAACAGGGTGCGCTGAAGTAGCTTCTGGATACACACACACACTGCCATTCATAAAAGAAAATTTAGCTGAGCCAAATGTTAGTCTTTACCTGAGATGGCTGCGTAAAGAAATAAAGGATCAAACAGAATTAAATGCAAAACACCAACTATTACGCAAGCATGCTAATCGTGAGCCATGCCTTATGTTTTGCTAAAAAGGAGACGGTGAGTACAGTAATTTATTGCAAACACACTTCCTCAAGACCATGCACAAGCAAGCAGGTATGTACCAGCAGGTCTGGGTCTTTGGAAGCAAAACATGAAGAAATGAGGGTTTGCTCAGGACTTTGCATCTAATAAAATAGAGAAAATACAGTATTGCAGGATTTACAGAGTTAGGCCCCGTACACACGTAGCTAGGTATTTATGAAAACAGGTATTTTTCTCCTCCGTTTTCAAAAATATCTCTGTACACATGAGTCTGGAGATTCCGAATTACATCCGGTTACAATGACTTCTACATCGGGTTGCTTGGTAAACAGTGGTGAATAGAGGGTGCTTCATATGGACGGGTAGGGACGTGGAGTTACGTTTAAACGTTAGCAGACACTTTGATTAAGGCAGATGAGAATCGCTGCTCTGATAGTATCCATCTTCAGTCTTCAACCTAAACAAACCTCGCACACCTGACGTCAACGCATGTCGTGTCGCACACGTATGACGCAATGAACCTAAAACTCGTTTTTTCCCGTCCACACGTAGTCACTGAAGCTGGAGTTTTCAGAACTCAACACTTTGGCTGGAGTTTTCGGAAATAGCCGGTTTCAGTGACTTAAACCTCCGTTTACATGTGGACGATAGACACAACCACATAAAAAATATATAGTTTTTACTACCTGGCTACGTGTGTACAGGGCATTAGTACTACATAAATGTGTGCAAAATGATCAGTATAAAAGATAATTAGATAATAACGGTGTAGAGTTTCATATTAATGTTACTATTATTACTGCAGTGTACAGTCCTAGTCTAGTGTTAAAGTGTAAAAATCTTTTATTCCATATTTTTTGCTTGGTGTGTGTGTGTGTGTGTGAGGAGGTGCATGTAAAATGTGTTGTTTCCCTAGTGTTGATTCTGGAATACAGAGCTGGAAATGTGCTTTGTGCCCTCAGTGTGTGTTTGTGTGTGTGTGTGTGGTGTAAATCCACTTCGTTGCCAGTTTTAAACGTGCTGCAGTGTTTTCCGGCTCCGGCCTGCATCTCATTAGCATCCTGATCCGTCTGCGCTTTTGCTGACTGCTGATAAAGCCTCAATGTTCACAACCTCTTGGCTTTCCAGACCAGTGTATGACCTTAAATTAATTCCAGAGACCTTGTCAGAGCGACATTTCCACCCTCGGGCCGTCAGCACCACGCTGCATTTGGAACGCTGCCTTGCTCGGGATGGTGTTGTGAACTGCACTGTCGTTGGTGAACGTGGTGGGGAAGTTTGGGACTCATTCACCAACCGTTCAGAGGAAGAAACGTGTTCTTAAGGTGCAGCTAACACGGTACTTTAGATTTGTTCCTGGGTACGAAGAGAGTCTACAAATAGGTCGATCACATTTCATTAACGCTTAGGGAGTTGCCACTGTGATTAGAGGGTTGCTGGTTCAAGTCCCGGACTGGGAAAGGTACCAAAGAGTTGCTGGTTCAAGTCCCGGACTGGGAAAGGTACCAAAGAGTTGCTGCTTCAAGTCCCGGACTGATAAAGGTACCAAAGAGTTGCTAGTTCAAGTCCCGGGCTAGTAAAAGTACCAAAGAGTTGCTGCTTCAAGTCCCGGGCTGGTAAAAGTACCAAATATTTGCTGGTTCAAGTCCCGGACTGATAAAGGTACCAAAGAGTTGTTGGTTCAAGTCCCGGGCTAGTAAAAGTACCAAAGAGTTGCTGGGTCAAGTTCCAGGCTGTTAAAGGTACCAAAGAGTTGCTGGGTCAAGTTCCGGGCTGTTACAGGTACCAAAGGGTTGCTGGTGCAAGTCTTGGGCCGGTAAAAGTACCAAATGTTTGCTGGTTCAAGTCCCGGACTGATAAAGGTACCAAAGAGTTGCTGGGTCAAGTCCCGGACTGATAAAGGTACCAAAGAGTTGCTGGGTCAAGTTCCAGGCTGTTAAAGGTACCAAAGAGTTGCTGGTTCAAGTCCCGGGCTGGTAAAAGTACCAAAGAGTTGCTGGGTCAAGTCCTGGGCTGTTAAAGGTACCAAAGGGTTGCTGGTTCAAGTCTCAGGCTGGTAAAAGTTCCAAATGTTGGCTGGTTCAAGTCCTGGACTGATAAAAGTACCAAAGGGTTGCTGTTTCAAGTCCCGGATTGTTTAAGGTACTAAAAGAGGCTGCCCACTGCTCCTTTAAGGATGGATCAAATGCACAGTGAGTCGTGGAGCATGAGCACAAATAATAGCTCAGTGTTTAAGTAGTTGGTTTTTTCGTCAGTTCATCCCTGAACATGTGGGTTCAAATCCTATCAGAGCCAATGACTTGTTGTGGCAGTTGGTAGTGAAACGGTTCGGGAGTTGGCGCCGTGATCTGAGTGTTGCCAGTTCAAGTCCCAGACCAGTAAAGGTACCACCGATTTACTCGTGAGCAAGGTACCGTCCCCAAGCACTGCTCCTTTAATTCTAAACTCCTGCAGTTCTGTATTGTACTATTTAAATGTCTTAACTGTCTTAAGGAATGTCTTAAAGAACAAAGTTAAGGTGTTGGTGTGTGAGGTCCATTGAGCATAATGTGGATCTGCTGCTGCTGGTGAATAATGAGGTGAATATGAGCAGATATGAGCTCATAAGCAGGATTTATAGTTCCACTCAGAGCTGCATCAGCACCGACTCACGGCCCAGCTGCTGTCATCACCGACAGCCAGGTCGACTCCTCATCCAGTCTGCTGGACTAATCCATGGCCAAAAGAAAGAAAAATGGGGAGTTACTGATTCATAGTCATTTTCAGAATGCAATCAGATATAATTGTTAATTAGGCTCAGGTCCCTCATTACAATGCAACAATATTCTGCAGAAGTCTTGAGCTCAATTTCTCCCTATTTATAAAGACTCAGCTTTTCTTGTTTGTATTTTATTTATTTTTTATCTACCCAGGGTTGGTTGGTATCTAGTGTCTGATTTTCTTAGCACAATATAAAGAGACTTTAATGTGTTTGTATGACTCAAAATTCTTATTTCTGGACCAAAAAGTCGATATACAATACAGTATGTGTCTTTAGATTTTTTCTTACCCAGTTCTACTCAAAAGAAGTAAAATATTATACTTATACGTAATTATTTGGAGGTAGATGCCCAAAAGCAACTTCATACAATAGGCATAAGCACAGTTTACACATTAAGGCTAAAAACACAGTCCTTTATGCAGCTTTATGGTCCTGGTTTTAATCCTTTTATATTCATGACTGTCTTAAGCTCATTATTAGTGAATTAAGTGAGTGATTATTTGTCACCACAACCACATTTGACCTCTGCATTTTGACTCATCTGTTAAGCAGCAGTGGACAGCCGTGCATGTGGACACTACCTTACTGACGAGTACCTCAGTGGTACCTTTAGCAGTCCGGGACTTGAACCAGCGATCTTTCAGTCAGAGGGCCAACTCCCTACACTACCAACTGAAAATAATAATTAAATCCTTTCTATCTCCCACTCGCCGTTCCCCCAAACGGTGCAGATCAGAAATACGCAGATCACACTGCCGGCGTGCATGAGCAGCGAGGATCCCGTCGCGTCGTCTTCACCCCAAATATTCATTCACATACCCCCTTATGCAAATTAGGGATGCATGATACCAGGATTATTGGCCGATGCCGATATCTGAAATTTTATGCTTACATCTAATGACACCAATACCAATGCTGATAAATGAGGCAGACCGCGTAAAGACAAGATATTTTGCTCACCAAAATTCCACCACACGCTCAGATTTTTGCCACAAAAATAACGCCATAGTTCTGACATTTCTGACAATCACGCACTGTGAACAGGGTGTGGTCTAACCCATTCATTAAATAGTTTATGCAGTATCTCCCAGGCCTAGAGTAAGGTGTAGCTGTAGTATTTATTATTTATGTGTAGTCATTATATACGTTTTGGGGAAATATGTGTGTGTGTCTCTGCTGCTGCTTCCAGAATGTTCTGAGATCTCCGCTCTCATGTCACTACTGTGTTGGTTCTCAGATTAAAAGCTCAGCTGAGCTACAGCGTCATTCTGACTCATCATATCATCGTCAGCTGGCCTGTAAATCCACTGTGTGTGTGTGTGTGTTTGTGGGTTCGCTGAAACCAGTGTGAGCGCAGATGTAAAGTGACTTATTTAACGACTCTAGAATCTGAGCCTCATCACTGTTCTGTCTGGATGTAGAATAAACGCACGTGTGAGAAACACTTTCCCTTTTTAAACACCAGACTGGAGAAATGACTACATGTTGCTGTTCTGTGGTAGCTCCCTCCCCCTCTCCCTGCACTCTGTGGTCAGCACAGCAGATGTGTCCAGATGTGCAGCGCTAATGGAGATTCACAGCTGTAATTGCTTCTTCATGAGAAATTAAACTCTGTCATAGATACGGAGATAATCAGTCTTTTTTTTTGTTGTTAACGTCGATACAGTGTTGTGATGACGGTCTCATTAACGTGTAGCTTCGTGTAGCGGTGAGAAGATTAAGTTTGAAAGACAGCTGTTTGTGGAAAAAAAATATGTTTTTTTTATTGTTCCAGTGATTTCTATGCTATGGCGTAAAACAAAAAAAATGCGATACATGATATATATCTTGATATATTCTCTCTGTCTGAGATAGAACTACAATTCCCACAATCCCCACTCTGAGTCGCGTCACCATTAGAGATGTAACCGATCCGATATGTGGATGGTATCGGTCCGATAACGTGCTCAAGCGGCTGGATCGGGTATCGGCGGCATGGGGCCGTTCTGTGAAGCCGATCTGTAAATGCGTGTGCACTCAATTCGTTATGTATGAGAAGTGGCACTGCAGTAAAGTAGAGCTGAAACCATTGTCCCAATAACTCCAATAATTCTATTACCAAAAGTGGTCGAGGCAATTTATCTAGAATCGACGCTTCGTTTAATTCATTTTACTCGCATGAGCTTGTATTTCACACCGAGGCTTAATAGTGACACAACGTTTTCAGTGGCGCGATCAAAACAAGACCTGACCCCTCTGTGTATGAAAGTATTTGGGAGATATTCCTGCACTAAAACAGAAGTAAATGCATAAAAACATTTTTCGCAATGTAAACACACGCACTGTGTTAATGAGCGCGCGCATGCTCGCAAAACGCTCCAGTTCGGTCAAAACCTTGCCGTTATTACAGACACAAACCATATTTTAGCTGATAAATAACCACAACAACCAGCTTTCTACTCACAATTCTGCTGTTTATTTAAATTTTCCCATAGATTTTCCATAGTTTATTCTGGAACGCGCGCCCCGGCGCCGCGTCGCAATGATGCCCCGGGGCGCGCGTTCCAGAATAAACTATGGAAGAGGATCGTGGGAAATGTAGTTCTCTGCAAAAGCAGCTCATTTTATAGACCAAATTGGTTCAAAATGATAAAGTCCAGTATTTCATTTTCAATTGATCAATTTGTTTTTCAATTTTATAATGTTATAGAGCAGCGTTTCCCAAACCCAGTCCTGGTGAACCACTGCTCTGCACAGATTCGGTATTTCCTGCACCACCACACGCTGATCCTACGTTGCTAATTAGCTAATCAGTAGCATCAGCTGTGCTGTGAGCTGGGAAACTCAAATCTGTGCAGAGCAGTGGTTCGCCAGGACTGGGTTTGGGAAACGCTGTTATAGTGTATTCAACAAGAAAGAAGAAATATTTATATGTCTGAACAAACAATTTTTGAGAACAAATAATTTAGCATATACATGTGTGTGTAATTATTACATTGTTTTAGTAGGAAAATAGGATTTAAACCAAGCATTTCCTTAAGCATAACAATAATCTCAGTCATGTATTCAGACATTTTAAAGCATTATTTTATGTTTAAAAAAAGACTGTGACTATCGGATTTGTATCGGTATCGGCAGATATCCAAATTTACAATATCGGTATCGAACATAAAAAAGTGGTATCGGCTCATCTCTAGTCACAATAATGCGATGGACACGTGTCCGGAGTAAACACTGAAAATATCAAGTAAATATCAGTATTGTGAGTAGAACGCTGGTTGTTGTTATTTATCAGATTTGGTTGTGGTGCAGTGTGTGTTCACAATGACAAATTATTACTCCTTAAAAAGATCAGAGGCAGCTTTTATGTATCTGTGAGTCCATGCTGGTGTGTGAGGAAAATAGTAATAAACCTTTACATCTAGTCACTATGTCAGGTTCTCACAAAGACAGCAAGACGGGACTGTGTGTGTGTGTGTGAGTGTGTGTGTGTGTGTGAAAGTTAGAAACTGAGTCTGCAAAGTGAGATATGGTGAGATGTGTGTGTGTGTGTGTGTGTGTTGTGGCATCAGGTGTAGCTGTGTGGTGTTGCTCGTCCTCTCACCCTCTACCTCACACCCAGACACACCTGTAGTGTGGAATGAAACATGTTCTACTCTGTCCTTCATCACCACACTTCACCTCTTCATGCGTCTTTCTTTACCATCACTCCATCACTCGTCTCCCCGGCGACCCGCCCTGTTTGATGACCTTGTGCCTTGTTTCTCTCTTTTCTCCCACAGTCAATAATTTAATATCTTCTTGTCGTTCTTTCACTTTAACACCAACTCTTCCCAGTTTCTGTGAAAATTGTGAGTGAGTGTGTGTGTATACGTGTCTGCTCTTGTCTCCTCTGTGGGCTCGTGTATCGGGCGTTCGTGCTGCTCCGTGTTTGCTTTGTGAAACAATATTTGCTGGTCAAACAGCGGCCGGATCAGCTTGGATTCGGAGTGACATATTTAAAGTGAATAATGTTGTGAGGACAGAAGGATATCGGGAGAACGACGCTGAATGTGACGGCGTGGGCCAAGATCTTCCCCGTTTTAGACTTGGTTTAGGGCAGTTATGGGTGATTACCTGCTGAGTACCTACCTGAGAGCGAACAAATGATGTGAACAAATATCAGTCAGCTGATCACAGATCAGCATGGATCGATTGAGAATAAGGGTGAAAAGGGTGAAGTTCTCACTCAGCTCTTTGTGGGAATCATATGCATCATCATCATCGTCATCATACGTGAGTGTGTGTGTGTGTCTGTGTGTGTGAGGTGGGTGTTTATTGGTGGTACCCTCACCTTGTTTTGTGGGACGTTGATGAAGTGGCTCTCGCTCCTCCAGCAGCAGCATCCGCTCGCTGACAGCAGTGACAAATCAGCAGGGCTAAACTTTGGTGAAGAGCAGGGGAGAGTGAGGCAGCTCGCCCATCCATCACCACAACACACACACACACACCACACACACCACACACACACACACTCACACACACACCACACACAGTCTTAAACGGCTCTGTCACATCTTGAAACAGTGCTCTACACGTCTCTTTGATGCAGACTGAGGTGAGGCCAAACAGTTTACCAAACAACAAAATCAACATCTCTACTTTTAAACACAAACGTACAAGAAGAGGGCTGTGTCCCAAACTGATTACTGTAGTGCACTAGATTTACATATATGACATTTATCAGACTCTCTTATGCAGAACTAGTCCCATTTCCCTCATTTCAGGGACGGTTTTCTCTGAGAGCAGGGATCTTGCTCAGGGACCCAGTGATGGTAGTGAAGGTAGGATTCGAACCCACAACCTCTTGATCCAGAGGCCAGTATCTGAACCACTAGACCACCACCACCCCATAATGGCAATAAAATTTAAGTCTTGGCCTGGTAAAATTACCATTGAGGTGCTCATGAGTAGGGCTGGGCGATATGACCTAAAAATAATGTTGTGATATTTTTGAGATATATAATGATGCGCAATATATATCTTAATACACTCTGTCTTTCTGGGCAGGAACTACATTTCCTACAATCCCCTGCGCCGCCACTCGGAGCCGCATCACAATAATGCGATGGATGTTCATCCAGAATAATATCATGTAAATAGTTGCATTGTGAGTAGAACGCTGGCTGTTGTTATTTATCGGCTAAAATATTTGTGACCCTCCACGGCAAAACCAGTGGCTTGTCGCAAATTTTCAAAATTGAGTTAATATGTTTCCATGAAAGGGCATAAATCAAGCTTTAAAACGATACCTATATGGAATGAATGGGACGACATATGACTGAGATATCAACATTCAAAGGAGTCGGGTTTCTCCTGTCACGCCAAGTGAGAAACGGAGAAATCTGCCTTGGAAGTTGACTATCGCCGTAGCACTCACAGACGCTTGGTGCGGTCGCGGCTACGTTTGCATTTACGGTAGCCTACGCTGCATTCACAGCCACACGGATAGCCTACCTGCGTTAGGTTAACTGAACTCGGGAGACGAAGATGGATTCCGGAGAAATATCTTCACGCTAGTCAACCAGTGGATTTACCGTAAATATTGAAGTAGAGCGGTCAAAACAGAAACTTTTAACATTCTGCTGGAATTGAATTCCTCACCTCAAGAAAGTCACGTTTTTAGGATGGAAAGGGTAAGTTTTTCAGCCAAATTTATTCACAACAATACAGTATAGACCTTCCACTGTTTCAAAACACTAAACACAAAAAATCCAAAATTTTACCCCACGCAACATAAACGCTCGTTTTTCTCAGAAACCTCCATTGTGACAAGCGACTGGTTTTGCCGTGGAGGGTCACATCTGACTGAACTGGAACGTTTTTGTTAGTGAGGGCGTTCCTTATCACCAGCGTGAGCACCCACACACAGCGTGTTTACACCATGTAGAATGTCATTCGTGCACATTTACACATTCCCTTCTGTTTTTGTGCACAGAGTAACAGTGGACGATCGTGTAAAAGCTGCTTGTAGCTATCTTGCAGCACCGGTATGTAGGTAAATGCTAAGCACCGCCCCAGTCTGAAGCTGATTCGCCAACGCCACCGTCAATCTTCACTTTCACCGGAGGAAAACCAAAACACAAGCTTGTAACAATGCGCCAGGAGAGTGTTGTGGACGGGCGGTGGAGTGAGCTGTCTGCTTTGAGAGGGTAGAGAAGCCAAACTGGAGAGTGACGTACACGCTGTCTGTACTCCATATTCACGATATAGTCGTTAACTACATCACGCGTGGACCAAGCCGAAATAGATCAAGGATATTCAACATATCGTCCACCCCTGCTCATGAGCACAAGGTGCCGTCCCCAAGCACTGCTCCCCCTAGGCGCTTCCAAAAGAACACTGCCCACTGCTCCTTCACGGATGGGTCAAACGCAGAGCTCCTGTGTGGTTGTGGTGTGTTCACAATGACAAATAATCACCCATGTGCATGTGTACACTAGTGCAGTATTCATGCGTCTTGTGTTGATTGTGTTTGTGAGGTGTTGTTGAGCATCATGAAGGGCACCTCTAAATAAAATGCAGTATTATTTTTAAGACTAGTGTGGAAGGTGCAGGGGGAGCGCAGACAGATAGAAGGGGAGAGAGAGAGAGTCGGGGTTGGTATCAGGCGTTACATCCAGATGACAGCTCGTGTCTGGAGTTTGAGACCGCAGCCAAACTGCTGCACGACTCCCACAATCCCCAGCGGAAACTAAGCCGAGTCGCTTCAAAGCCGAGACGCCGCTTCCCCAAAATGCGCCACGCTGCAGTTTAAAAGCGCCGGCTGCGCGGCGTTCTCACAGTCTGCGGCTCCGAAATAGAACAAGGAGGGGGGCACGACCGCAACTCAGGGCTCGTTTGTGATTGTCACGATGCAAATGCCACTTAACTGGCATAATTATTCATATTTCATCGAGCGGGCGTGGCTGGCAGAAAAGATGCCATTCAGCGTCGGAGAACGGGTCAGCCCTGCCACGCTTGGAGAACAGCCTCCATCATTAGCCCGGCGATTAACAACGCGCTCTCAGTCTACGGCGGCGGGTCTGCCAGCACTGCCCGGGCACGTGCCAGTTCTCACTAACGATTTGTTTCATGCACAGCTTTACAGGTGTTACATGCTGCTAGGGACAGGAACGTAAACAAAAGGAAAAGGACAAGGATGCACCGCAGCACAACCAGCGCTTTATCATTCATACGATAAAACCATCACACGGCTGTGACAGATTATTTGTCTTTGTGAACACAGCACAGCACCCAGTGCACCACAACCAAATAGTTTTTTGCAACGCCTGGGAGCAGTGCTTGAGGACGGTACCTCATGAGTACCTCAGTGGTGTCTTTACCTATCCGGTACTCAAACCGGTGACCTTCCAATCAGGGGGCGAATCCCTAACTGTTACAGTATCAACCGTCCCTTATTAGAACTCGAGGTAGAACTATATTGGTTTTTCAGGGCTGATATTGATACCGATTATTGCTAGTTAATGGGGCCGATAACCGTTATTTTAGCCAGTCAGAGGCTGTTGTGGGCGGGACATTCAATGAAACAGAGAGTCGAGGGCAAACAGCACAGAGAGAAGAGACGGCGGTGGTGCACCTTGTAATGACTTAATATTGGTATAAAATAAAATGGAACACAGATACCGATCATCTGCAAAATGCCTAATATCAGCCCCCGATAATCAGCCTGGACGATAATCGGTCGACCCTTAATTAGCAGGCTCCTTCTAGGCAGGACAGTGCGACGATGTGAGAGACGTGCCACCACAGAATCCGCCTCCTTTTAAAACTCCATGGTTACAAATCCACCAATCAGCACTAAGGGTGGGAGGAGTTAAAAGGCGCAGCCGCCACCAGACCGTAATCATGATAAAATTTCCAATCGCGAGCCGCCTCGCTTTCTCCCCTCTGACCCGCGCTGTAGTGCCACGCGTGTCACGCTGACCTTCTTCTCAGCAAATGTCCGCTGGGGGTTCGGTTTCCCACGAGGAGGGCGGCTTTCTTCCCTTGCTCTCTTCTGACGCTGGCCCGAGGGTAGAGCTCATGCCACGCAATCGCTGTAATCTCCGTTTGACCCGGGCGGCGGGCGCGTTTGATTCCAAACCCAGATCGCCGGCCTGTGTGTGCCCTTCCCTCCCTCCCCGTGGACTTGCCCGACCAGCATTGCCACGCCGGTGCCAAGGCTTATGTGCGCGGGGCTTTTTCCTTCCTCGCTATGTTTTATGGCAGGGCTGCAGTGAGTATTTATAGATGGAGTTTCTCATCTTTTTAATATTCCTGACCTGGGAGCGGGAGCGAGTGCGGGAGCGGGTGCGGGCGGCCCGCTGTGGCATTTGGGGGAGGCTGGTGTTATTGATCCTCGCTGCCAGCATGAATGGAGTTTAATTACCTGAGCCTCTTTGTTTGCCCCGCTCCTCCTAACTGCCCTCTCGGGGCTGTGTGTGTGTGTGTGTGTGTTTGTGGGAAGTGTGTGTGTTTGTGGGAAGTGTGTATGAAATGGAGGAAGGCTGTGCTGTAATATGAGAAGGCAATCTGCTCCCTATAGAATCTCCTCCCTGCTTTGTGATGAGTAAAAATGTGGGAAGAAGGCTTGTGAGATGGCAGTTTGCATCTCGCTCCACTCTGAACATGATTTAACTTCGAGTGAGAGATTATTTGTCATTGTGAACACAGCACAGCACACAGTGCAGCACAACCAAATGTGACCCTCCACGGCAAAACCAGTCGCTTGTCGCAAATTTTCAAAATTGAGTTATTATGTTTTCATGAAAGGGCATAAATCAAGCTTCAAAACGATACCTATATGGAATGAATGGGACGACATATGACTGAGATATCAACATTCAAAGGAGTCGGGTTTCTCCTGTCACGCCAAGTGAGAAACGGAGAAATCTGCCTTTGAAGTTGACTATCGCCGTAGCACTCACAGACGCTTGGTGCGGTCGCGGCTACGTTTGCATTTACGGTAGCCTACGCTGCATTCACAGCCACACGGTTTTCCTACCTGCGTTAGGTTAACTGAACTCGGGAGACGGAGATGGATTCCGGAGAAATATCTTCACGCTAGTCAACCAGTGGATTTACCGTAAATATTGAAGTAGAGCGGTCAAAACACAAACTTTTAACATTCTGCTGGAATTGAATTCCTCACCTCAAGAAAGTCACGTTTTTAGGATGGAAAGGGTAAGTTTTTCAGCCAAATTTATTCACAACAGTACAGTATAGACCTTCCACTGTTTCAAAACACTAAAAACAAAAAATCCAACAAAAAACACTTTAAATACAAAAATCCCAATTTTACCCCCTTGCTTATAGGCGGCCGTTTCTGGGAAACCTCCGTTGCGACAAGCGACTGGTTTTGCCGTGGAGGGTAACAAATGTGATCTCCTCATTTGGCCTGTCCGTGAAGGAGCAGTGGGCAGCTAGGCATCACCCAGGGGAACAGTGCTTGGGGCGGTGCCCTTTGCTGATGAGTACCTCTCAGTGGCAGGGTGGAAAGAGTCTAGAATTTGTACTCAAGCTGATACTGTGCATTGGTTAAAATGTGCTCAATTACAAGTAAAGTGCTGGTGTTAAAAAAATGCTTGGTGAGAGTACAAAGTACTCTTCTCAAAAACTACTCTAGTTACTCGTTTGTCCAATAGCAGGCATTAGATTCGATTCACTTAGTATAAAATATCTCGTTCAGCATTTCTCCAGATGAGCGAGGTGTAGAAAGGCAATTTGTTTTAGTAAATGAATGTAGATATAAAGCAGGAATTTTGTTTGTTAAAACAATGACAAAAATGTTTTTGAACATGCATAGAACAGTTTAAACTTTTCCCCAATACACTCTGCGAACAAGCGACCAGCGGGCACTCATCCTCCGTCTTTTCTCCATCATTTTCATGTTTGACAGTGTTGTCTTCTGTCTCCATTTTGGCTTCTTTGTCTCAGATCTTCAGTCTTTAAATGAGTTTGTACTCCACTGTGTAGTTCCTCCAGACACCTGTACCTGCTGCTGCAGCGGGTTTGTCTTTGCTTCGTCATAGATTAATTGGTAGTCGCGTTGCACAACCTTAATGGCTGCAAAGATGCAGATGAAATGTTTGAATGTTAATTCAAATTGTGTTTATGCTCCGTGAGCTTTTGATTTTATCGTGGCAAGTAGATACATAGTTATTAAGTGTACTCAAGTATGAGTAAAATTACACACTTGAAAAACTACTCATAAAAAAAAAATCTACTTAATTACAGTAACGTGAGTATTTGTAATTTGTTACTTCCACCCCTGCTCAGTCCTGGATTTGAACCTGTGACCCTCTCATTATAGGGTGAATCCCCTAACCCTTACATGAAAAATAAATGAAAACTTGTTAGTGAAACTGCAGATTAATGCTTTTGCTTGTTATATTTTCTAGGGTTGTACGATAGGGGAATTATTTGCCAATAAATGAGGAAGGCAGAGTTGAGTGTGTAAAGATATTTTGCTCGGCAAAGTTCCGCTGTGCTAAAATTTTGGCTCGAAAATAACACCATAGTTCTGACATTTCTAACACAGCACCAAGTCAAGCGAACGTGAAAGCAGATTGGAGTGAGGGCGGAGCATTTCCAGCGTAGTGCACAACATTTTAGGAAAAAGTCACTTCCCGCCCTATGTAGTGTACCAAGTCAAATAGGACGTGTGTGACTCTCCATGTGCACTACCTAGTGTGTAGAGAGCCGTTAAGCTACAACCCTGGTTATTTCCTGAGATGCATACTACCACATAGAAGAGTATGGTAAGAGCACCTTACCTACCATACTATTAAGTGCAGTAGTACACGGCTCGGGACACAGCCCAAATGACGGCATACATTTTAAGGCAGATATCTATTGTGTCTTTTAAAGTACAGTAGATATTACTCATATTTCATTTAGTCCACAGTGATGAGTTGATGTTTTGAGTCTTGATGTTAGCTATAAGATTAGTTTCAAGTTCAGTCTGTTAGCATGTGGTTTTAAACGAGGCTTCGGTCGATACATTTTTTAAACGGCTAATACTGATTATTACTAATCAAGACGAACGATGACTGATATTTAGGGTCGATATATGTCTGATGGAACAATGAAAATTGGTGTTAAAATTTAGCACAAATTTCAATAAAATGCCTTTTAGCGTGTGTTTAATTCTGATAACTTTTAATCAGGCTCTTAACACGCCGCTGCCAAACGCTCAGTGTTGTTCCACTAGACCACGGAGGTGCTGCATCAGAGCCAAGTTAGTGCATTTCATTTATTTCATCAACAAACTGGTTTAAAAAATGACTAATACTCATAACCATAACAAAGGTGACATGTCAGCCAGGTCGACCATCACTCAGCACCTAGTTTAAACTGCACAAGGTGATTAGGAAGTATGACATTTTTAAAATATTTATAGATCAGTGAGTCTGGCACTCTGTTAACACCAACTCCCCTCAAACTTCTGTTTCTGCTGAGCTTCACCACTTTCCCCCTCCGACAGAATGATTACGTTTGAGCTGTATTAACGACTACAACTTTCAGTCAAGCTGTGTCACATTTCTCATCGCCGCACAACGCAGCACTGCATTACCGTGACACTTACTGTCACTTTCAGCAAATTGTCTCATTGACACATTCATCAAGGCAAAAGAAAGAAAGAAAGGAAGGAAGAAAGGCCCGGGCGGTTGAGGCGCCGCGTTGCCGACTGGATGCCCTGCGAAAAACTAAAGTTTGTCATCTGCTTGAGCCGGGCCATTTGTCTGCGCCGAGCCGGGGGAAGCCATATTGTTTCAGCCACACCCAATTAGCTCGCAGTGTGAGCGCAGGAGCCTCGTTTCACAGTCGGCTGCCTCGGCCACGCGAAACGCCGCCCAGCTACACAGCCATGCATGACAATGAGAGGGGGGGTTCGGAGGTGGGGAGGGCTGGTGCCATCAAATAGCACTTTTCTGCCAGCACTGGAAAGACAGCAGCACCAGTGCAGTGGAAAAGAGAGCCCTTTTTAGATCCCAAACCAGCAATTATTTTTATTTGTTTCGTACGAGTCTTTTAATAATTAGTGGTTATTAAGGATGCCAGTCAGGACTTGGAAATGTAGCTTTTGCCAACGTAAATTGATGCCAAAACCAGCTTGAAATAGGGCCGCATCCTAATGGTTCGCTCGGTGATCGGGGGGTTGCCAGTTCAATTCCCAGACTGGTAAAGGTACCACTGAGGTACTCATGAACCAAAAAAGCTGCCCACTGCTCCTTCACGGATGGGTCAGATGTAGAGGTCACATTTGGTTGTGGTGCACTGTGTGCTGTGTTCACAAATGATCACTCACTTAAATGTCACTTAATCGAAATGAATCAAAATCTACATTCCGTACCTCTAATCCATGTTATCTAGTCTGCGCCTTGTGTCTTAAAATGTATGACGTTATTTTGTGCTAAAATTCTGAGCGCGCAGTGGAAGGTTCACCAGCAAAATCACTCACCTCTGCCTGCACGCACGAAAATTTGTAACCAACTACACAGTGTGTTTGCGTCACTTAGTGAATGTGAGCTCACACATGGGCTGTGTCCCGAGCCGTGTACTACTGCACTTAATAGTATGGTAGGTAAGGTGCTCTTATCATACTCTTCTATGTGGTAGTATGCATCTCAGGAAATAGCCGGGGTTGTAGCTTAACGGCTCTATACGCACTAGCTAGTGAACATGGAGAGTCACACACATCCTATTTGACTTGGTACACTACATAGGGCGGGAAGTGCCTTTTTCTTAAAATGTTGTGCACTACGCTGGAAATGCTCCGTCCTCGCTCCACTCTACTTTCACACTCACTTGACTTGGTGCTGTGTTAGAAGTGTCAGAACTATGGTGTTATTTTTGACCCAAAAAGTGGAACAGTGGAACTTTGGCGAGCAAAATATCTTGTCTTTACACACTCAACTGTGCCTGTGCTTGTGCTTGACTCTGCCTTCCTCATTTATTTGCCAATAATTCCTCCATCATACAACCCTAGAAACTATAACAAGCAAAAGCATTAATCTGCAGTTTCACTAACATCTTGTCTTTACTCGCTCAACTCTACCTGTGCCTTCCTCTTTTATCGGCATCGGTATCGGCAGATATACGCATGAAAATATTACATATCAGCATCAACCATATAACTCCCATATCGTTCATCCCTACATAAAAACATAGCAGCGTGCGTGTGTCGTGAATTCACCCAGTCCTTCTGACACTACACGTGTTCCTCCAATTATTTTAAAATCACAAAGATGAGGTATAAGACGACTTTGTGAGTTTTTAGCTTGTTTTTACAGGATCACTAGTGCTGCGGAGCCGCCGTCTTCAGTGGGGTTATGACCAGGGGCCGGTCGAATATCGGTCCGGCCTATTGTTGGCACAAAATGTAGCATTTTGCAGTTAACGTCCCGCATGACAACGAGGTGGGGGCGGTGGGATGGCGGAGGGGGGGCCTTCAAAGAGCGTTTATCTGCCAGCTTGAGCCTCTGCTCCAAAATCGCCCACGCCGTCGTCGCCTGGCCAGCCAAGAGATTAGAGTCGTGGATAAATAGCCGCTTGACGTCATTAGTTAAGTCACGATGCACGCTGTGAATCAGAAGTGTGGCGTTGGAGGTCGGTGAAAATGGAGCGTGGAGTTGACTCACGCGTGGCTCTAGAGGCTGTGGAGAGGGAAGGAGAACAGGACGGATTTGGCGTTCAGTAAACCAAGTCGTGTTGATGGTTTATATAGGGGTGTAACGATTCATCAGTGTACTTCGATACATCAGTTTAATGATCAGCCAAATTTTTGTGGACGATGGCGTTCCACATGAGAGTCACAATCACTCGGTGGACACACGTCGGAATAATCACTAAAAATATCAAGTAAATGTCTGTATTGTGAGTAGAACGCTGGTTGTTGTTATTTATCAGCCATAAATGAGTTTTGTCAGTAATAAATGGGAAGATTTGACTGAACTGGACGCTTTATGGACGTGAATGACTTCCCAGAGAGAGTCGTGAGCGCTAACAAACAGCGCATGTGTTTCTACGTGATTACTTCCGTTTTAGTGATGCAAGACACGGCACTGGTTCTCGTCTCCTTCTTATTCTTCTTTTATGGCGGTCGGCGTCCAGCGTAATGTTGCTTTACTGCCACTGCGGCTTTGGTTAGCTTACTGACCCCACATTAGAGAGTAGCCACTGCACGTATGTGTATAATAACATAGACCCAACTAATCCATTATTACATTAGTCACCAACTACCTTAATAATCAGCTTTGTTGCGTGGGGTAAAATGTTGGATTTTTAGTTTTTAGTGTTTTGAAACAGTGGAAGGTCTATACTGTACTGTTGTGAATAACTTTCGCTGAATAACTTACCCTTTCCATCCTAAAAACGTGACTTTCTTGAGGTGAGGAATTCAATTCCAGCAGAATGTTAAAAGTTTCTGTTTTGACCGCTCTACTTCAATATTTACGCTAAATCCACTGGTTGACTAGCGTGAAGATATTTCTCCGGAATCCATCTCCGTCTCCCGAGTTCAGTTAACCTAACGCAGGTAGGCTATCCGTGTGGCTGTGAATGCAGCGTAGGCTACCGTAAATGCAAACGTAGCCGCGACCGCACCAAGCGTCTGTGAGTGCTACGGCGATAGTCAACTTCCAAGGCAGATTTCTCCGTTTCTCACTTGGCGTGACAGGAGAAACCCGACTCCTTTGAATGTTGATATCTCAGTCATATGTCGTCCCATTCATTCCATATAGGTATCGTTTTGAAGCTTGATTTATGAAAACATAATAACTCAATTTTGAAAATTTGCGACAAGCGACTGGTTTTGCCGTGGAGGGTCACGTATGGGTGTGTAATTATTACATTGTTTTAGGGAAAACAGTGTTTTAAGTCAAGTACTGGGGGCAGTCGGTGGCGTAGCGGTTGCCCGTTCCCTCCGTGATCAGAAGGTCGCCAGTTCAAATCCCAGACTGATAAAGGTACCACTGATAAAGGTCCCCAAGTACTGCTCCCTGGGTGCTGCCCAGGTCATCTGCCCACTGCTCCTTCACGGATGGGTCAAATGCAGAGGTCACATGTGGTTGTGGTGCACTGTGTGCTGTGCTGTGCTGTGTTGTGTTCACAATCACAAATAATCACTCACTTTCACCCTCCTTAAGCATTACAGAATAATCTCAGTCTCCTCCTCACAGAGAAATACACAACTTACTCATTAAAAACTGGTATTGGATCAGTACTCGGGATCGGCCCATACCCAAAGCTCACGTATCAACATCGGCATCGGAACTGAAAACGTTGGATCGGTGCGTCCCTAATAATTAGCATTTTTAATGAGTATTGTTTTTTTTTAGTATTAATGAGTGTTAATGAGTATTTTTTTAAATGTTAGGTACTGGGACACATTCTTGATTCTGGTTGGACGTTGAAGAGTAAATACTCACAGCTGATTTTAAAATATGCCGTGTTTGATCATAAAAGAGTGCTTTATGATGGAGTTGTGTTAATTTTTACTGTATTGTGTTTACTGGTCCCCCCAGGATTTTGCAGGCAATACAGTTGCAGAAAATGTGTGATTTTGTCCTCTTTATAATGATTCTTTAACAATGAATTAAAATGAAGGAACAAAAGCAGTATTATTATCGTTAACCGTAAATCATTTAGTTATTTATGAAGGTAAATGTGAGGCGTTTTTATCACACACGTTTCCTGCACCTTCTAAACGTAACAAGCAAGTGAGTTCGCTGACCTATGACTCAATGTTTTGCGGGAAATGACAATGATTGGTCAAAAAAATGCAGAAAAGTTGCAGTAATTGGTAAATCGGTAGTAATGAATTCGCGGGGACTGGCTGAATTTGCCTTAATAGCTGAGATCACAACATCGCGAAATCCTGCAGGGTCAGGTTTATTGTCGCAGCTGGTGGAGATTTTGAGTAATTTAAAGAGAGAGTGGTGTAAAGAGAAAACTTCACATGAAATAATTAATATGAAAGACATTTTTCCCACAAACACAAGCACTGAGAATACATCAGCCAACTGAAAATCCCTTTATCATGATTTGACACCCACACACACACAAACAGTTCCCACTGTGCCTTAAGGAATCCGAACAAGAATCCCACCGCTTTCTCCTCATGAGTCATTATTGATTTCTGCTGCCTTTTTTCTGGCGCTTTCCATCCGAGCGCCGCGTCACCGATGAGTTCAGCGTTCGTCTCTCCTGATAATCAGTTTGCTCGTCCTCTCTTAATTAAAGCCTCTGCTTTCCCCTCCCCCCCCCTTTCTCGGCGTAAACACTTTCCGCGTGCGAGCGGCGCTCCGGAGGCTGCAGGTGTAATTGGAATTCTCCTGTGAGGCAGGAGCAGGAAATGAATGTGACAGGATCAGAGGGATCTGGGCTTCTGAAGCAAGCTCAATTACAGCCTCGTCCCGGGGGGAAAAAACTCCCCGAGACTGATATGGGAGAGGTAAAGAAAGATAGATAGATAAATAAATATTAGTTGTGAGACGGCGACGCGCCGAGCGCTCGGTTACGGTCCACGCTGCAAATCAGGCGTCGTGGTTAAATACGTGATACGACTTTCACAAACAAATGTCCAGGAGTAAATAACTCCAATGATCTTTTTTTAAGTCAGCGGACTGGGACGTGGCGTTGGGTTAAAGGTTGAGGTTGGGCTTATTTGGATTATTAAGTGAATGATTATTTGTTATTTGTGAACACAGCTCAGCACACAGGCACAGAGCTTCCTTTTTTGACTTCCAGGAACTTTGTATTAATTTTTGTATTAATTTAATCCCTGTTTCATCATATTTTAGAATTTGTATTGTTCTGTGGTATTTATGTAAATGGTATATTGTAATGTTCTAGATAAATCTATAAAAGCAGCATCCCTGGCTCAGTCGTGGGAGAGAGAGAGAGTAACGACGGGCGTTTTTGTCGAGCTCAAATGGAAAGGAATGATTTAATCGCCGCGCGGCCGTATTAGGAGACCTCCTCTGTTTAATGCAAATTACAGTCGCAGGGCCGGGGTGCAGATATGAAAATAAGCGCCGTCTCTTAGCGCCCATTAGAAAGCCTCTCATTTGTAAGTGTTTGCTTTCCCCCCTCTCCCACCTGGCTGAACCCTGAAACCATGCGTGATGGCAATATTCAAATATGCCACAACGGAGGCGAGCGCGGCCCGTCAGGGTTCGAGCCTCGCCTTTGTGCCGCGTTTTGTTGAGCGCTCGCTTCCAGAGAGAGGCAGACGGGCGCGGAGCCATCGCCTCTTTTGTTAACCGGCATAATAAACCTTTCCATCAGCCTTATCTGTCAGAACGGTGGTTTTGTTCACGCTTGTGACGAGAAGAGAAAAGGAAGAGCGTCGTTGTTGTGCTGGTGTGATGCCTAGGTCAGTGCTCCAGCCCCCCCCCTCCCTCTTTGTTATTATTTTATTGCCTTTTTCGTTGCCGAAGGGTGACTGAGGAATGCGACGTGTGGAAAACGGCAGCCGGCGTGTTTGTTTTCTCGCGTCAGGCGACGCTAATGCGCTTGTTTGGCGCCTCATTGACCTGTAGGATTTGCATGCTTAAACTTTGCATGTTAAACCGCCACGCTCGCTTGACAGATTCCCTGCGTTAGTCGCCGGGACAATAACGCGCATCTGGTGTAATACTCTTAAACATTAAGCTACATCCGGGGGAAAGAAGCGGGTAACAAAAGGCCGCGCCTCCTCTGACGGCCTGTTAACATTAGCCTTTAAACTCGTCACTGAGCGCTTCCCGTCGCCTCTTTTAATGCTAATAGCACTTAAGCCTGGCATTAAGAAGGACGGCGCCGTCGTTGAGGTTCCGTGACGTTGAGCGGACGTTCCTCTGAGACGTTTAAAGGAGCGGATGAAATCCAGAGGGGGGTGACGACGACGTCTCTCGCTCTTCCGGCGAATGCTTCCCTCCGTCCGTCGGCGCTCCCCGGTGGCGAGGGTGAGGGACGGCGACTGTCAGGTGACGCGAGTCGGGACGCTTTGATGCCCGCTGGAGTTTCCTCACGCCGGCCCTGTGATGCGTGAAGCGGCTGGGAGACGCCGTAATGGCAAAGGGATGTTCCCTGCAGAGAACTCTCAGCAGGCAGCGAGGAGGAGAGCGGAGGAACGAGGGAAGCGAGACTTTGACAGCCAGAGGTGGAGAGAGCAGCTATTTTAAAGCTCTCAGAGCGGACGGGCGCGAGGTAGAATCTTCGAACCAGCGTCCGAGCCTGGCCGAGATCTTACCCCTGCGTTATTCTTCCCACTCCACAGCGCTGGATCTCACAGTGTTGGGATGTATTATGTTTTCTGGTCCAATCGCGATATTAAAATCTTAAGGTCCAGTAATGATTCCAGTTTGATATTTTGTCCTTTTATCAGCTGGTAATGATTATAGATATTTGTTTCTATCACGTCTTCTATTTTACAGTTGTAGAAGCGTCTCACACTACAGGAACTAGAGGTCGACCGATATTGGTTTTTCAGTGCCGATATCGACACGGATTATTGCTAGATAACCGATGTTCGGAACTGATATGCAAATAACAAAAAGAAAATCTATCTCAAAATTTAGAATTTTACAATCGCCAATGCAAACTTTATTTAAATAACTATTGTTTATACTTATTGTTATACTTAACCTTTTTACATTATTTTAATTTAACTTGAAATAATATTAAAAGACTTTTTAGTAACATTATAAAACCAAATTATGCAGCAGCAGGTTGTGGTGAAGAAAGCAAAGCTGCTCAACGTGTTCTCCTCTTAACCTAGACCTCGTGTGACATATAGCCAGTCAGAGAGTGCTGTGGGCGGGACATGAAATGAAGCAGTGAGTCGAGAGCAAACAGCACAGACAGAAGAGACAGCAGTGGAGCCACAGTAGCGCACCGTACTTAATATCAGTGATAAAAATGAAAAACTTACCAATAATCGCCAAAATGTCTAATATCTGCCTCTGATAATCTGCTCGGCTGATAATCGTAAAAGTAACAGTGCTGCCAGTGTTGGGCGCCCGAGCAAGACCTTTAACCCACAGAGGTTAACTCCAGTCCAGCATTCACACCTGGTCTCAGATAGACACTCTTCAGGTAAGATGGGGAACTTCCAGAGCACTGCCCCACTCATTTAACCCCTCATGTGCTACTGCCCCCATCTAGGTTAGATTTTAGAGACAGGATCTGCAGTGATGTTCAACATTAATGTCAAGTTCAGATGCTTTCATCAAACTGTTTCAGGTTACGAAGGTGGAGCATGATTTTGTTCTACACACCGTAGCCTTTAGCTTGGAAAAGCCTTTTCTCTTGGAGAGTTTTGAGGAATGCCTCATGGTAGGTGCTAGTGTAAGGGTTGGGCAGTTGCTGCAGTGATGGAACTGTTGCTGGTTCAAGTTCCGCACCAGTAACGGCTGTTCGAGTAGTCCTCCGAGGGCTGATTATTTAGGGCGTAATGGCGATACACAGCTTTTTGCAGGAACCCCCTGTGAATTTTACCCTCAGGCCCCAACAGACTCTAGAATCGCCTGCGATCACGAGCAAGTTAGCGTCCCCAAGTGATGCTCCCCGGGGCTCTGCCCGCATCAGCCGCCCGCTGCTTAAACACGCTGTGTGTTAAATGCAGAGGTTGCGTTTTATTGTTTTGCAGCGTGATTCCTCACTCACTCGTCCGTCTCACTTCTCTATGATCTGATGTTGCACATTTTCTTTTGCCTTCACACTTCATGCTCAACCTGTGCTTGACATTCCCACTGGGCCTCATTCTCCAGTAATTCTCCAAGTTTTACTCTTAAATTTACACAGTACATTATCACATTGACAGTATATTATGCATCTGTAGGATCCAGTGATGGTAGTGCTGGAGGTAGAACCCACAAACTTTTGGTTCAGAGGTGAGACTCCTAACCCCTGGACCACCACCACTAATTCATTCATTCATGCATTCATTATCTGAACCCCTTAATCCATTGTTAATAAGTTAGTAAGTAAACAGTGGTGAATGTCAGAATCTTTGTGAGAACTGTGCCAGTTGGTCTTAAAAACTAAATTCTTGTTAAGAAAAGTTGGTGAACGAGGCCCATTG